>JADKXX010011524.1:0-54258 GCA_017310255.1 Butorides virescens | reverse complement strand
CAGAGCATCCCCAGCCCCAAACATCCCTCAGAGCATCCCCAGCCCCAAACATCTCCCAGAGCATCCCCGGCCTCGAGCATCCCCCAGAGCATCCCCGGCCTCGAGCATCCCCTGCCCAAAACATCTCCCCGAGCATCCCCGGCCCCGAGCATCCCCGGCGCCCCCCCGGCCGCGCTGTGACGGTCCCACGGCGCCATCTGCCGGCACCACGGCCCCCGGCGCCCCCTCCCACGTCCCCACGGGGGTCGGTGGCCTCTTCCCACGGGAGATGCCGGGTGCCGCAGGGCCCCCCCTCACCTTGCCCGAGCCGCAGCCGGCCGGCCGGCTGGCCCCGATGGCCACCAGCCCGGGGCCGGCGTAGGTGTAGGGCAGCCGGGAGCGGTAGCGCTGCTGCAGCGTGTGCATGGCGCTGCACGCGTTGAGGCTGACGAGCGCGGCCAGATCCTCGGCGTAATCCAGGCTGGGGGGGTTGGCCTGCAGAAGAGAGCCAGAGCCCCCCTCGAGCTCTTGCCATCGTGGCACGGGCTGTGCCGGACCCCGCCGGCACCCCGGCCCCATCCAGCCCGGGCTGACGGCCTGAGCGATGGGCTGCCCCAGGTCTCATCCTGCCCGGGCACTGCCAGCAGAGCTCCCACCCCTGTGCCAGCCAAAACCGAGGAGGGGGCTCACCCGCTGCACGCTGTCCTCGTCCACCTCGGTGACGCTGCCGTCCGCCTCCCGGCGCACCCTCACCCTCCCCGCCGGCAGCTCGGGCGTCCCCACGTCCGGCTTCAGCTGCGTGGCTGCAAGGAGAGGATGAGGAGGCCCCTCCTGCACGGCACGGCCGAGGCAGCTCGGGGCAGAGCCGGCTGCGGCGTGGGGAGCTGCCGAGGGGCCACCTCCAACCGTGGCACCCACCCTGCGCCCGCCCCACAGCCAGGCTGAAGACAGCCCTTAGCTTTGGCACTGGAAAGCAGAGGAAGGCAAGTTACCGAGTGTGAATCCATCCTGCTGGACAAGCCAGACCTTCTCCGCTTCGTACCAAACGTCCCTCGGAGCCTGCGGGGAGGAGAGAAGGCAACGGTGCAGGAACCGGTGGAAAACTGAGCTGGGCAAACTGCACTCGCCCCCACGGACAGCAACGCTTCCAGCCAGAACCTCTGCCCCTCCTCTGCCCTCCTGGCCGGCCCCGGGGGCACCTTCCCCCAGCCCCCAGCCGAGCCCATGAGGGTGGGAAGAGCTGCACGAAACCAGAAAATGGCATCAGTGCCCCCCGAGATGGGGTAACCACCCAGCAGGTCTGCAGACACGTTACCTGGTCCTTGTCCGTGCCCTCGCCCGTCTCTTCTTTGCCCTCTCCTGGTGCCTCTTTACCCTCTCCCAGCTCTTCCTTCACCTTCCCCACCTCCTTGGCCACATCTTCTGACTTTTCTTGGGTCCCTCCAGGCTCCCCCTTGGGCCCCTCTGACTTGTCTGTAGTTTTTCCAGGCTTTTTGATCTCCCTCAGCTCCTTCTTGCCACCTCCAACATCTTTCTTCATCTTCTCTGGTTCTCTCCCGGCCGGCCCCTTGCCGCTCGCCTTGGCTGGGTGCTGCTCGTGGCTCAGGGGTGCCCCCTTCTCCTTCTTGGTGCTCTCGGGGCCCGTCCCCTTGGGTGCGTCCCCCTCCTTCGCTGGGACTTTGCTGCAGCGCTGGGGGCCCTTGCTGGGTGCGGGGGCTGGAGCTGCGGGGCTGCCCCCCAGGCCGGGGTCCCTGGGGCTCTTCTCCGGGCACGACAGCTTCGCCGCCTTGGCAGCCTCCGGGCCAGGGGTCTCCACTGGTTTGGGGGCAGCCGCTGCCGGGCAGGGTGCAAGGGATGGGGCTTTGCTGGGGGTGGCCCCCGGTGTGGCCCTCCCGGGTGGCAGCTCCTTGCGTGGGGGGGCCACGACGCCCTCGCCCCCCTGCCCCTCTGCGTGCAGCCCGTTCTGCAGCGGCTGCTCCTCGCTGGCCACCTCCCCTCCGGCAGCCGGGGCGTCCCCGGCTCGGGCTGCGCCGTCTTCCCCCGCGGGCTGCCAAGCAAAGGAGAGGAGCCGGGTCTGACAGGGACAGGAGCGAAGGACCTGACCCCGGCCCCAGGAGCCACAGCCCGGGGTGGGATCACAGGATCACAGAATCAGAGAATGGTTTGGGTGGGAAGGGACCCCCAGAGGTCCCCCAGCCCAACCCCCCTGCAGGAGCAGGGACACCTTGAACCACATCAGGTTGCTCACAGCCCCGTCCAACCTGGCCTGGGATGTTCCCAGGGATGGGGCCTCCACCCCCTCTCTGGGCAACCCCTGCCAGGGTTTCACCACCCTCACTGGAAAGAATTTCTTCCTTATATCTAGCCTAAACTTACCCTGGTTTAGTTTAAAACCATCCCCCCTTGTCCTGCTCCAGGCACAGCCGATGGCTGCGGGTGCCTGCCCAGACCTGGCTGCAAGGTCACAGCTGGTGGTGGCATCGTTCTCCTCCTCCTCCTCTTCCCTCCCTCTTGGGCCACCTCCTCTCCCTCCACCCGCCGGTCCTGGGTCACCGCTCTGTACCGTGCCTGGGGACGCCCCACGCGCTCCCTTCCCGCACTCAGTGAGCTGAACCGGAGAGCCTCACGCTCTGCTTAATTACTCGCCTTCCAATTAAGCAAGTCGGGAAGGGCAAGTTGCATTAATGAAGTCTCCAGCATTAATTGGCTCGAGGCTGGTGGCTGGCCGGGGCCGCAGCTTGCTGCAGCCGATGGCGTGCTGCGAGCCCAGGCCTCGCCATACAACCCAAAAAAAGAAAAAAAAAAGCTCAGGCTCCGGGTTGGGGCTGGCGCCGTGGGGCCCTGCAGCCCCCCGGCCCCCGAGGTGGGGGCTGGCAGCACCGCAGCAACCCCGGCTGCTGCCTTGGATGGGAACCACTTTGGGCTGGGGCCAGAAGGGGCCACCCCGCCAGCCCAAGGCAGGACGCCCCCGCGCCGCGCGGGGTCCCTCGCTGCTCACCTCCTCTTTGGCGCCCGCCTTGGTTTCCTTCTTCAGTTTTGCCTCCTTCTCCGTCTCCCGCACGAGCTGCTTGATGAACCCCCCGGGGATGACCGACAGGAGCAAGGGAGGGGCGGCCGGGGGTGGCCCCCGGTCCTCGTCCCGGATCTGTTTGAGGAGCAGCGGCCGGGTTACGGGACGGGGTGCGGGGACGGGAGCCCCGGCAGAGCCAGCCCCGCGAGCACGATAGCAGCACGAGCGGCGGAGCCGAGCGCCGGGGCCCTGCTCTGCCGGGGGGGCGGGGGGGGCCAGCCGGGGTGGCAGGCTGCTGGTGGGGCTGGGGGCTGCTCACGAGCACCAGGCTGCTTGGGGGATGCTGTGGCGAGCAGCAGGAGAAGCACCGAGAAGAAAAGCCCCGCAGAGAAGCGCCGAGGTTTCCGCACACGGCCAAGGGCTGGGCGTCGCGGGGAGCCCACGGGCGCTGCCAGCTCTGCCCAAAGCCCAGCAGCTCCAGCACGGCCACGGGAGGAACCGTCCCCGGGAGCCCACGGGCGCTGCCAGCTCTGCCCAAAGCCCAGCAGCTCCAGCACGGCCGTGGGAGGAACCGTCCCCGGGTCCCGGCACGGCTGCGGCCGCACGCAGACCTGCCGCATGCCGGGCTCCAAGCCGAAACCCAGCCCCGCTTCCCGCAGCTCCCCCAGCAAAGGGCCAGCGCAGCAGCGCCAGCACCGAGCCCTGCAGCTCCCACCAGCCCCAGCCCTGCAGGGAACCGCGTGCCCCAGCCCAAATTGCTCAAACCAGAACACTCAAGGCTGCAGAGGTGCTGGAGCTGGCAGGGTCGGGCGCAGCAGCGGGTGCAGGGACACGCGGGGACACCGAGCCCAGGGGCGTGTGGCAGCCTGGCTGCTGTGCGTCCCCCCCGCCCGGCACCGAGCCCCCGGGCAGCCCCCGAGCATCCAGCCCCAAAACACCGCTGGTGCCACCCCGGACCGAGACTTTCCTTCTGCTCCCAGAGCGCGAGGCGCGAGGAGATGGCCATGGCGGCAGCGCAGCGGGACGGTGCTGTACCGGGAGCCGTGGGGCCAGTGCACGAGGTGGAGAGAGAGGAGAGAGTTAGCCGGGGGCTCCTGCTGGCCCCGGGGCCACCAGCACCTTGGCCTTGCCGGGCATTGCCCCGGTCTGAGCTCACGGCGCTGGCTTGAGCGCGGCATGGAGGGGACGGGTGGTTTGGCAGTGCTGGGGGGGCACGGCCACGGGCGGTCACCTCCAGCCCCCAGCGCGGCACGGCGAGGGGCCAGGAGGTGCGGGGAGGTGGGGGTGTGCTGGGGGGGTGGTGTACTGGGTGTACTGGGGTGTACTGGGGTGGTGGTGTACTGGGGTGGTGGTGTACTGGGGTGGTGCTGGGACCCCACCGCCCTGGGCTGGGTGGCACGGGGTGGCCGCGGGAGCCCGCCCGTGCCCCGTTTGGGGCCGACCCCGGCTTCACCTGTCGAGATCATTCATGCACCGAGTGGGTCGGGGCTCGTCTGGCCCTGCCGCTCACGCCGGCAGCCGCATCGCCTTGTACAGTAAAGGGCAGGAGCGCCGGAGCGGCCAGGAGCCGGCTCAGGAATGTCACTTGCCTTCTCGGGCGGCAGCCCCGGGCGCCACGTGCCCTCTCTCCCGTTGGGGACCGGTGCTGCCCCCACGCCGTCCCCCCCCCGGCAGGGCTCTGTGGCCACGGGGGACATGGCCTCGAACGGCACAGCCAGAGCCCCGAGGGTGCCCGCAGCGGGCAACCCCACACCCGCCAGCCCGAGCTGGATCTCAGTCCTGCTCTGCACATGGGGAAACTGAGGCACGGAGGGGGCCGTGCCTCGACCAAGCACGCAGCGTGGCACGAGCGGGGGCTGGGGACCACCGTCACCACCGCTCCGGCTCCCCCCCTCCTGGGGAACACAAACGCAGCCCCATTTGGGCCACAGCCACGTGGGTCTGGTCCCCAACCCAGGACCCGCTGCCGTCCCGGTGGGTGCCAAGGACTGAGGCCACCGAGGGGTCCCCAGCTGCCACCCTGCACCAGGCAGGGAGCACGGTCCCCGTCCCCGCTCCCACTGCAGCCCTCCCAGGCACCTCTCCCCAGCACAGACCGGTGCCTGGAAGCCGCCCCCGAAGCCGGGGCTGCCGCTATCGCCATCCATTCCCACCTAAAAATAGCCCTCCCCGCCGAGGGGCCGGTGGCCTGGCTGCCAGCACACCCAAAAAGCTCCCCGTTCAGAACCCAACCCCGTCCCCCCGCCCCGAAGGCCCCCCCAAAGGTGCCCGTACCTGGGTGGGGGCTGCGGGCGCAGGGGGCTGGTGGCCCACGCTGTCACCGGGCTCTGCCGCCGGCGCGGGACCCCAGGGAGCCGGAGAGCGACGGCGGCGTGCGGGCGAGCGGCAGCAGCGGGGGCAGCGTGCGCCTCCCCCCGCCACCCCCCCGCCGTGGCGGCAGCTGAGGTGACACATGTCACTGCTAAAAATACCCACGGCGGTGGCACCGGGGCCTCGGCTGGGGAGAGGCGATGACACCGCGGGGGCCCTCCCGTTCCCTGGCCTCTCCGCACCGCCCAGCACCCGCGCTGTCACCCGCGCTGTCACCCATGCTGCCACCCACGCTGTCACCTGCGCTGCCACCCACGCTGTCACCCACGCCCTCCCCGGCACTCGTGGCTGTGCCCTGCTCGGTGCGTGGCTGCGCCCCACAGAAGTGGGGAACGGCGGTGGGTTGACGTGAGCCAGCCCAGGGTGCTCTGCGGGAGGGAACCCCAGGGGGACCCCCCCAGGACCGCAGGTGCCGGGGCTCCCCAGAGCACCCCAGCTCCCCCCCCCCAGCCCCAGCCCTGATATGGGGGAGCTGGGGAGGGACTGGAGAGCAGCGCTCAAAATAACCTCCTGTCACTGGAAAGAAAAAGTCACCGCGGCACCAACGCCAAGGTGGGCAGCAGCCCGGCTGCTGGGGGGCTCCTGGCACGGCCGTCCCCAACCTCACCCCCCCCCGCAGGGCGCTACTGGGGACAGGGCACACGGAGGGGCCATGGGGTGACCCCACGGGGCAGGGGGTGACCCCGCGGGGACCGGCAGGACCTGCGTCCCACCCAGCACCGCCGCCAACAGCATCCAACACCCAGGGAGCGGGATGGGGGATTGGGATGGGGGATCAGCCCCAGCCTGGCTGCGAAGGCGAAGCCCCCCCTCTGCCGCCCCACGGCTCCCCCAAAGAGGTCGACGGAGGCGCCCGGGGCATCAGCGCCGGCAGCTGGAAAAGCTGTTGGCAAGCAAGGGGACAGGATTGGCAAGCAAGGGGACAGGATTGCCGGCCTGCAGGCGCCCGGCACAAGACCGGGGGTTACCCCGGGCACCCCACCAGCTCCAGCCGGGAACGGCGCGAGGCTCCGGCCGATCCTTCGCGTGGTCTCCGATGGGGGAGAGCACAGCCCTGGGGGAGCCCGGCTGTGCGTGGGGGCTCGCTGCTGGGCACCCCTTGGCTCCGAGCATCGGGGTCCCTCCCACCCATTGGGACAGCCACTGCTTGTCACCCCATAGTCCCCACCAGAGCTGGCTTTTGCGCTGCTCCAGCTGGGGATGTCCCATCAGCCAAGGATGTCCCATCAGCCGGGGATCACCCCCACCCCGGGGATGAAGATCACCCCCACCCCGGGGATGAAGATCACCCCCACCCCGGGGATGAAGATCACCCCCCCCGGAGCCCTCAGCACCGCAGTGGGCACCGTCCCACCCACAGGACGCAGGCGCCGCCGCCGTCCCCCAGCAGCCACCCGTGACGAAACCCACGACCAAACCTCGTGCGCGTGGAGAGCGGCTTCCACGGCGAGCGAAGGGACCGAAAGAACCAGGCGGCAGCGCACAGGCAAAGGACGGTTTTTATTGGGGTTCTCGTCGTACGAGCGCAGTTGTACTGACCAACACACAGAAGCAGCTTAGCTGTGCCAAAAAAGAATCCTTTAAAAAAAAAAAGAAAAAAAAAAAAAAAAAAAAAAAAAATAACGGAAGAAGGAAGGGAGTGTGGCACGCCAGTCACACACCAGTCACAAAGCGCCGAGGACGGCACGGTCCCGGTGGGAAGAACCCCCCGGGGGCCCGGCGGCAGCGCGCACCGGCGCGGGGTACCCCCCTCCTCGGCACAATAAATATGGAAAGAGCCAAGTACAGAAAACAAGGAATGGTTCTCATAGGTACAATATCTCAGGTTATTTACAGATACTGGCTTTTCTTACCATGAAATTACACATTGAAAACACGTCGTCTTCCAATAGATTTCTTTAAACCACTCGTAGCTGTTCAGGTCAATCTGCTCCCTCTTTTTTTCCACACCCCCCCCAGGACCGAATGCAGTCACTGAAACAGTGCTCGTACGAACGCCTCTCCTAGGATGCTCTCGCTTTATTCTGTTTTTCAGACTCGTTTTTATTTGCCACCTCACCTGCCCTCTCACCTCCCGCTTTCCTTCGGGAAAAGCTGCCCGCTACAGCCGGGAAAGCCCCTGCCCAGCGCCGCAGCCACCCCCGCTCCGGCTCCTCTTCCAGCCCGGCAGAGCAGCGGATACCTGGATACCTGCACGGAGCTGGACAAATCCTGCCCCCGGACCAACAACCAGCTCCCTCATCCTGCCCCCAGCTTTCCTATCAAATCCCGTGTCGGGTCTGCGGCGCCAGGCTCGGCCTGATCCTGATGATCCCGGCACGGTTCTGGCGGGTGACGCCGAGAAACCGCGCGGAACAGCTCAAGGCTACAGCTCGCTCCTCGGCCGCACGACGAGCACGCCACAAAAGGGGGAAAATGGGAAACAAGGCAAGAACAACCACGGGGGGGGGGGGGGGGGGGGGGAAGCAGCCACCCCCTCCCCGCTCCGGGCGAGGCAGCGGCACGGTTGGCAAAAGCCAGGATTCACCCTCAAAACGCCGTCCGGTTCAGCCCCGGAGCGCACGTGCTTCAAGGCTCCGCCGCAGTGGAAATGAAAAGCACGCGCTTCGATAGCGGGGGTATTCCTCAAACCGCAGAGGCCACGGCTGCAACTGGAATTATTTTTAGCGACCGAGTTCTCTGATGAATTTGGTGCTATTTTTGCACCCCGTGCGGGGAGGAGGCGGCGCCCGGTTTGGGTCTCTACAGATGTGCCCGGGGGTGGCAGCACCCCCGCAAACCCTGCTGGCCACGGCGCGGGGGGTGGCGGCAGGGCTGGGCTCTGCTCCCCGCCGGCGAGGCGGATTTGGGGAGCGCGGGCTCACCTTGCCGGCACCCCCCGGTGGGACGGGCCCTGCCGGGGTCCCGGGGGCGCCCGCTCCCCTCCTTGGCTGCGGCGTGGGGGCGACGAGCCCGGTCCCGGCCGGCCGGCTCTGCGGGACGCCCCTCCTCGCCTCGTGGGCTCTAGCCTGTTTTTAAGGACCAAGCTTTAAGGACCAAGGTTTAATCCCCCTGGAACAGCACAAATCACTCCCCAAAGGAGCATCCCTGCCATCACCCGTGCCCCTCAGCCCGAGCCCCCGCTCCGAGCCCCGCGCCCGTGCCGGCCTCTCCCTTCCAACTCGCTCCTCAACCGCGGGGCAGCCCGACACCGAGCCGATCCCTCGCCCCAGTTTAAGGCCATTAATTCTCGTTAAGCCAGCAGAGACTCACGTGAATACAAACTCGCTCCCTGTAACATGGGGGGGATTTAGAAACACCCAACGGGGGGGGGGTATCTGCAGTTTTTCCGACGTTGCGGCATTCACGAGCCACGGCGCCGGGAGCCCGTCCCGACAGCGCCTGCGAGTCACCGGGCTCGAAACAGAAGGGTGAGCTGGACGGGCCGGTGGGAACTATTTTTGACTTTATTATGAAAAACAGAATAAAGCTGACCGATCCTGCTCGGAAGGAACTGCCGGCTCTGGACACAGACGGAGCAGAAATTCTGTGGAATGTCAGAAGTTGGAGAAACATGTGTTTAATAAATAATATAAAATGCTTTCTTTGTTAAAATAGAATTCTTGGGTTTATACCTACATAGCATAGCAACCTTTACATAACCAAAATAAAGCCGAGTCTGTGATGATTAGTTTAACACAAAATAAAAATACAATTTAACAACAGTATTAAAGCAGCCGAGGTCCGATCCACACAATATGTACACCAGGGCATAGAAACCAACAGAAAACAAAAGGAGACGATCTTGAAATTCCTCAGACACGTGGCTATACATAAGTTCTCTGTATATTTTAGATATTTTCCTTTTTCTTTTTTTTTACAATATTAAAATTAATACTATGCTTTTCCAAAATACGCTTTTCAGATAATTTCATTTGCAGAATCGACTCGTGTTAATCAACACAACTACAATTATTTACGTCCTACTGTACACGTCGCAACAGTCCTTCCCCCGTATACATTTCAGAGTTAAAATTCACCGCGCCACCGCCACCACTTCACCCTCCACGAGCTCAAGGACCCCCGCCACCGCCGCCGGAGGGAGCAGCCCCGCCAAACCGCAACGCGCAGGGCACCGCGCGCGCCGGGGGCCCGATTCTGCCGCTGGCGGCAGCGCCGCCGTCGAGCTCAGCCGCGCAAAATCAGCGCCCCCGAGCAGCTCTACCGGACATCGCCCACGTGCACAGGATCCCAACCTGGGTGACCAGGCGCGGGTTTAGCACCCGGGATCCCAACCTGGGTGACCAGGCGCGGGTTTAGCACCCGGGATCCCAACCTGGGTGACCAGGCGCGGGTTTAGCACCAACCGCTCCACGCGTCCCATCGCCTGCGCGCGGGGCCGCAAACACCTGCGCTTCCATCAAAACCAAAAACCAACCCCGTGACCCTATTTCCTTCTTTTCCTCCCCCCCCCACGCAAAAAAGAAAAACTTGGGCTGGGTTTCTAGAGGAGGAGTTGTTGAAATGAAGGGAACTCGGAAGGCAACCGAGCCGTCGCCCTCGCGCAGCCCTCTCCCTACCTGCCAGCTTTCCCACCCGCACACCCAACTATTCTTAGCGCGCTCGGAGTCATTTTTGAAGCCTAAAGGGGGGGGGACACGGACATACCGGGAATGTCACGGCAAGCGGGATGGGCGCCAGGATCGACAGCAGCAGGGCTGATCTCACAGCAGCGGTTTGAGACGCGACTCGTGAGACTGCAGCCAGCGACACGGCCCGAAGCGCAACCGTAACCCAAAGAGCTCAGACGTAACGAGGAAGCTTTTGTACTCGGGACAGCCTACAGGTGGATGAAGGGTTTGAAAAAAAAAAAAATTAGTGAATGGTCCTTTAGCGGCTCCGTGAATTTGCAAAGTAATTGCCAAAGAAATTTGAATAATAAGAATTGCCCGATGTAATAAAAATTGCCTAACGTAGTCCTGCGATGAGGGGACATCTCATCTCCAGGGACACTCCGCAGCGCTGGCCAAGCTCGTGCCCGGCTGGGGGGCTCTGCTCGCAGCAGGAATAACGGGGGCTTTGCCTCTCCTACGCTTGCACGGCAGCTGATAAAAGCCTGATTTGGGCAAGAATTTGCTGCATCCCTATCTCGAAACAAGACAACTCATTTCCAGCGACTCCCCCAGAGCAGAAATTCCACCCTGGCTCCGAGCAGAGGGAAAGGGCAGGGAAAAGCCCCGGGACGGAGCTGCCGCTCTCCCAACGGCCGCTGGGACCCCCCCAGCCCAGCCCCTGCAGATCTGCACCTCGGTCCCCAGCGGCGCCGCTCCCGCGCTTGCTTTTCCAGGCTCAGCCCTACGGCGTTTGTCTGCTTGTACGTCAGGGACGGGGAATAATCAGGGAATAATCCCCATGGAACCGACGGCGTGTGGATGTGCCAGGGGAGCGTTTAATAGGGCTCCACCTGGCACCTCATCCGCTAGGTTGAAATGGTAGAAACAATTTCCCTACATGCTCAATTCTTGAGTACGGCTGACTTTTTTTTTTTTTTTCCTTTTTAAAGGACTTTCAGATAATTTGTTTAAAAAAAAAAATAAATCCATGTTTAATCATTCACTCAGCCCCGTTGCTGCCCCAAGCTCTCATTTCTTTTATCTTTACTTCCCTGAACATTAAAAAAAAAAAAAAAAAAAGTCTGACAAATGCGGTCAAAAGGCATAGAAGAGACCACCAGGCTTTACGTTCTCTGTGCTCCACAAGATTTTCTAGGCATACAGCTCCCGACCCCCCTGTCGAATAACGCCATCAAGAATCTTTGTCCAAGAAAAAACGGCCGAGAATTTCGTACCTAAGCCAGGAACGAGCAGTTGGGAGCAGTTCCTAATATTTCGCTCTGGAGGGCAGAATTCCAGCTCTCCCTCCACACCCGAAGATCCAGTCCCTTCCACCCAGCACCCCACTTGTTACTGGGATCCCAGCTTCCCCCCCCCCCCCCCCGTCTTTCTCTCCTAACAGCGCAGGCCTACGCCAGTCACAAATATAAAGCTTTTATAAATTGTGGATAAACCAGCTGCCTAAAGGAAAACAGATCCTTTACGGTGCCGCTCCCATCCGCCACTGGCGAGCGGTGCCACCGGCGGCCGCGCTCAGCTCCCAGCTGGTTTCAAACCCCCCCCCGCACCCGGCGGGGGCGGCAGGGACCCCGCTAACGAGCACGGTCTAGGGCCACCCCAGCTCCCATACGCGTCGCGATCCCCGTAAGCCGACACGCAGCCTTCGTTCCAGACAACATCTCCGGGTCTGAGGCGCAATTTCCCACTGAGGGATCCGTCCCTCCCCTCCTCGCAGACCCCGGCGTTGGAACCTACGGCGCGGCGCGGCGGAAACCACAAAGCTCTGCCAGGAAGGATCTTGCACAAAAAGCAATGGTGGAAAGTACTGAAAGGGAAGAATGGAGCTACTACCGAAGGAAGGAAGCACGAACAAGTTACGTGAGAACGAAGAGCGGGTTTTATCACAATCTGAGGGGGTTTTTTCCAAATCAAGACCAAAAAAAAAAAAAAAATCAGAGCATCGCTTATCAGAGGGACCACCTAGCAGCATCCCGTGCCCAGCCAGCGCCAGCGAGAGGAGGCGTCCTCCGTGCCGCGCCTCGGCAAGCACCACGGCTGCTCCCCAGGGAGATGCCGAGAGGCTGGGTGCCACTTACCAGTGAGAATGGGAAATGGGAAAAATAAATGGGAATAAACGGGGGAAAAAAAAAACCATTAAAAAGATACCACCTGACTCGCACGGGGCATCTTCCAAAACACATTTTTCCGCTCCTGCTGCAGCCCATGGTGAGACAGAGCTGGCCCGCGTGCGACGCAGAGTAAAGCCGCTCCCGCCCCTAGGAGCAAATACATCCAATTGTCTGCCAAGCGTGCTCAGGATAAACGAATGCTTTCAAATCAATTCCCCTGGTTTTGCCAATTTGTACTTTTCCACGAGGGCCCGGGCCTGGCGCTCGGTGGTCCTCTGTTAGCGGCACACGGCACGCGAGCCCCGTGCCCCCCACTGGGCAGAGCGGGCTGGGGCTGGAACTTCTGCCCCCATTTACGAAGACGCAGCCCCCACCGCCTTTAGGGACGGTGAGAGCTGTACCACCGTAATTAGGCAGCAAACGTTCTCGAAGGTGTTTACTGAATCAGAAAAAAAGCTTAAATTAAGCCCCGAGCCATCTCTTACAAAACCTCGCCGCAGCCAGGAGAAGGCCGACTTCACATGCCTGAAGTTAAACAGTGAAGGGATTACATCTTCACTTTAGCAAGCGCTTCCACATGACACGGCCGATGTCTCAAGCAGAATTAATACAAATCTGGCATTTGATCAGCTCGCTTTGTCCGTCCCATCCTCAGCATTCTCAGCCCGATTTCAACGCGGCCCGTCCGAACTCTCTAGAAAAGAAAATGAAAAACTCCTTTTGCAAGCCGAGCCACGCCGACGTGCGCACGAACCGCCTGAGCTGGGCTACAGGGCAAGCCTGGGGCACCTACGCTACGAGACCACGCTCGCTTCGTGGCTTTGTGTGCAACAGGGAAGGATCCACAAGCCCCGTAACGGCAGAGTGCTCCAGGCTACGTACCGAGGCACCCAGGCATTTAACCCAGGACATGCACTAGGATGCAGTGGATTGGAGTAATTTCTCTTTAATTTTTAAAAAGTGTGCTTGACCTGAAATGGAAAAGAACTGTCTTTATGTTCGCTGTAAACTTGTCAGAAGGAATCTGCTCTTTAAAAACTGTGCTAAAACAGTCAATTTATACAACAGAGCACTAGATGAAGCTACCATAAATTCCTCTTCACCAATTATTACTCTATTGTGTCAGTTATAGGACTGCATATACGTAAGAAGAAGCGAAACGGTGGTAGCTACTACCAGTGAGTACAACAAACTAAGTGAGTAATTCGAGTTCAACGTTTCCATGAAGTAGCAATAACATTTAAACCACAGGACAGTTAGAATTCAGTACTTTGAAGTGCATAAGAGTCACGCTGTCGATCATCAGCAGTATGGAGAAAGGTTATTATCAAGTCAGCAGTAATGGTCGGAAAGGACATGGCAACACGACAGATTAAAGGTGATCCACCGGGGCAAGGCTGCAGCTCCTTCCGCAGCGGAGGGGTCGGTCGGCGTCGCGCACAGGCGTGCGATCCCCAGCCAGCAGCGACCGTTTCAGTCTCCAGGCTCGGGACGCACCAAACCAGGGTATTGCGGAGAAACCAGCATCTTCCTTCCGTCAGTAGTGGCAGAGCAATGGACCACGGTTTAGACACCGCCAGGGTGTGGGAACGCATGGGAGCAACATCCAGCCTCTACGCTCGGTCACTTCCACCGCTGCCAGGAGCACGAATTCCCTTGCCATTGTTCCAGGCTTCACAACCTCCAGAGACAGAGTTCCGACATCATCCCACGCTGTAAACATCTAATTTCTTCCTCTTCTAAGCACATCCCGCATCCAGGATTGCACAAAGTAATTCATAAGGATTCTGTGAAACTCGACATGTTCACAAAGTAGCTTCCCCTACGTGAGCTTTGCTCCCCCGTGTCCCCTACAGACCATTGCTATTCCTGTGGCTGAGCGGTGGTTTTGAAAGCTCTACGACTGCTGAGCGAGATTTATTGAGAAACTTTGGGGCCCGACGCAGCAACCTCTGTGCCTCAGTGAAAGCTTCTGTCAGCTCTTTTTTCCACTGAACAAATTCTGGGTCACTCTGAAAGAGATACAGAAGTGGTTTGGCACTTCACAGTAAAACGCCCAAGAGCGCCTTCTCGCTTAGATAGCACTTTTAAAGAGACTTATTGTCATTTTCCAGAGGAATGAGTAACTTTGGATATGGAAAGTGCATAGCCCTTTGCCCCTCCGTCACCCTGCCGAAGCCAGGTGAGGCAGCAGCCACTGGTCAAGATGCAGAGGGGACTGGTGCACCAGACTGGTGTACCTCCTCCCTCGCAAGCACACTACCTACCACGGACTAACTGCGGTGAGGCACGTGCCAACGGGGCCTTCAAAGCCCACGCAGGCTGAGCAGTTTGGATGGTTTTAGCTATTTATTAAACTGAACTCATTTTTGGCCCAAACACCATTGAAATCCATGACAGAACCTGGCATAGCTGCAGCTTTCCTGCTTTCAAAACTCAGGCGTGATAAAAACTTCCCAGCGTCGCTTGGGTTCAGCTTTGCCTCGTCAGGTACGCTTAGTTAATACGTAAGGGGAGGACCCAAAAAGACTTCTCAGTTTTTTTTAGCATATGATTAACAGCCACCGAAACCCAAGCGTCTCACCTCACACTGCAGGACAAACTGTTTTCCTCCTTTAATTCTCAGCAAGATGCATTTCTTATCTTTAATTTGCGTTTCTTCGACCGATACGATTTGTTCCATTGTCAGTAGGTTTTGCTGTAGCGTTTGCAAAGATAAAGCAGAGAGATGATTCAAAAAAACCCTCTTGCCCATCAAATAAAGCCGTTATCTAATATTTCGGGACTACCCACAAAAAAATCAAGTTAGGAACAGTGACAGTCATTACACAAACATTTCTTGATTCGCACAGACTGGGTCATGAACTAAAGATAGATGATAAGGTAAGAGAGGGATTGAACCAGGAGCTCGGCTGCTTCCAGAGGGGCAGCGAAACACGAGCTAGGAAAGGCAGCAGTGACAGCATGAACTAAGAATCTACAAATAGGTGTGCCTACAAACAAAATACTCATCATTCTCCCACAAGAGCTGCATATAATTTTATCTATTTTCCAAATATTACTGCTGCTGTTAAAAAAAAGGGGGGGACGGGACAAAAAAGGGGTAACCTTGCTATTTCAGAGAGCTGAAAGGGAATATTTAAGCATGATATACCTACAAAGAAGCAAAGCTACACAACAGTTTGCAGAAAAGCTTTCCCTACCGGCTGTTAGAGGAGAACAACATTACGAAATTCCCAACCCTGACTGAACTAAATGTACAAATGATCTGCCTAGCACATGATCACAGCTGGACTAAGTCCCTATAGCATTTTCTTTGAAACAAAATGCTATAGCATCTAGGACCTTACCGGTTTATGTTTTTTTGTATAAATAGTCCAGAGGTCCTAAATGAAAAACAACACCGTGAACTACCAAATTCCTTTAAAGACGTAACAAACCAAAGCAAACCCGTTTCTCAGGTCAACGTCACGTTGCCCCAGCGCGGCGTAGCTACCCATTAACTACGGCGATACTCGAGATAAGTTACTCCAACCCACTGGTTGTTTATTTGGGCAGAACTCTGCTTCCATGGGGGCTTTTTGGCTGAGTCCTCAGAGACCCCTCAGCACCCACCCCGCCTTGCACGCCCCGGGACGCTGCCGCTCCCCCGAGCAACCCCGCTTACCCGTGACTCTCCTTCTCCTCGCCATTCAAGTCGGTTTGGGAAGAGGTAAAAGTAACGCCGCTGCCACTGAGTCAGGAACGGGTTCCCCAATTTCAGCATGTACCCGTGCATAATACAGTCCTTCCCGAGCGCATAGTCTGGAAGAGGAAGCAACGTTAGCATGCCGAACGAGGGACTGCCTAAAAGCGCCGTGCACGGGGGCTGCGCCGAGGGCGGACACGGCCCCAAAGACGGTGGGACTCGGCGTGCTCTCCCCGGCCCGCAGCAGCGCTCCACGTGCACGGGCACACCCAGAGCCAATTCTGCCTTAATTACAGGACCTGATGTGGCTGCAGCGGGGGAACCGAGAATAGAATTTGGTTGTTAAAATGTACCTTATTATCATAGAATCATAGAATGGTTTGGGTGGGAAGGGACCCCCAGAGGTCCCCCAGCCCAACCCCCCTGCAGGAGCAGGGACACCTTGAACCACATCAGGTTGCTCACAGCCCCGTCCAACCTGGCCTGGAATGGTCCCAGGGATGGGGCCTCCACCCCCTCTCTGGGCAACCCCTGCCAGGGTTTCACCACCCTCACTGGACAGAATTTCTTCCTTAGATCCAGTCTAAACTTACCCTGTTTTAGTTTAAAGCCATTCCCCCTTGTCCTATTATTAACTGTTAAAAGGAATTGGATATTGCTACCCAAATTTCAGAGCTTATGGTGCAACATCCCTGTGCAAACAGGGGAAGTTTGCTGCAAAGGCCCCCCTGTTTTCTCCCCCAGCTTCTTCATCATGAAATTAAACCCCACGTACCCTTTTCTGAGCGTACACCACAAACAAAAAAAATGATGAAAGGCTGTACACGATAATCTTTAAAAAAAGAGTACAAAAAAAGATTTTCCAAAACATTCTGTCATACGGCATTTCAAAACATTAAGAAAGGTCTTCAGAAACACGACACTGCCTAAATGAATCCTCACAATGACTGGTGAGTGACAGTAATGTGAGAGTCTGCTGCCTGGAACTTCAAACACAGGAATTGCTACCTCGCAGCAAAAGATGCAGGGAAGTGCATTTGACAGTGTATTACCTTCCTCGTGGCCGAGTTGCTTATTTTTAGCCCTTTTCCTGGCCTCAATTTTATCTGTGTCTGCATTTACTGCATCGTAAACAGTTTCTGCTACTTCTTGCTGCCAACGCTCTGATATCACCAGGGGGAAGTTCTTGTACAGTTCCTGGTCACTATCGAGCAACTGGCAAGAGAAAAACAACACAAACCCCCAACATTTTAATAACTTTTATTATTCTTATCCCCCACAGTTAACAGTTACCCATGTAACAGTAATCCTTTGAAAGTTATATTGAGCTCTAACCTTACCGGGACAGACGGTGCAAGCAAGAGAGAACACAGACACTAATTAAGCAAAGACATTCATTTGTATACAGAGAGCAGGCCACCTTTGCTTCGATAGCTCCATAATCCATTCGCTGCACAATCAGTGTTAACAAAATGCCTACTCGTGTTAAAAACCTCCTCTGCACAAAAAATCCCATGAATAAATGAGACGATACCTTCTACGCGCTGCCGCCTTCCACGCTTCCACAGCTTAATTTTGCATCCTTAATAATTAACCTTCCCTGTTCAGCAGCGCATGCTGCAGACCTCGATTTTCCTGTTACTTGGATTCTTTTTCTCCCCTAATCCTTAGCTACCGTTCTTGAGTTGAATCCTACTGAAGGAAACCAAAACCAGAGGGTCTGCCCGAAGCCGTGCTGCTTGACACGGCCGTGTTCTGGGTTTAGCCGCAAGGCGCTCGGACGCAGAACAAAAAGCGCTCGATGTTCGCCCTATAACTTTAGTGAAGGTTTTCATTTGGGGGTGAGTTTAAACACTCCCCTAGTTGCTTCAGTTTCCATCCGGCAGTAGAGGAACCTTCCTTTCAGAGAAAAGCCCCGCAGACCTTTCCCTGCGAGAGCAGCGCCCCTTGCCGCGTTCCGAACGCAGGACGCCCGCCGGGCAGGGATGCAGCAGTTGCAGGAGCAGGATAGGGAAAGCCTTGCTCGATTCGCCTTCCGCAGCCAGGCCAGGCACTCCCAGAACAGATATTCCCCTTCTTTTCAGAGATCCATCGCCCTGTCGCAGGAGCACACAGGCTGGATCTGATGGCAGAAGGCTTCTTTGCAATTTGGCGCAAGTGGCTTACGGGGACTTCTTAGGGCACCCGAGAAAGAGGGGAAAGGCTCGGGCGTCCACTGTTGGCTTTCCAGCTTGTAACCTCAAAGCACACGTGTTCTTCTCGGTGTCACAGGACACCCCGCAGCACAAATATAATCCGCGGGGGCAAGGGAGGGGAGCGAGGCACTCAAAACTGGCGTCCTCGCGGGCAGAGATGGCTCCTGACGCCTTCGTGGAAGCTCCGGCCGCAGCTGACTCAGGGGCAGGGATTATTCAGTCCCTTCTAAAAGAGGGTGACATCCCCGCGGAAGCGCAGAGCGGAGCAGCTGTACGTGATATCCCTCGCTGACTCAGGACTAAGAATAAATTTACCTTATAGGCGGCCTGAACAAAGATGACACGGACGTGATCTGGCCATACAGTTTACGGGCCTTGCTGAGAATATCCGACCCCCTCAATCAATCAAAAGACCACCTGGTTTCTCCTTGCAGAAGGTCCCTCCAAGTTATGGCATCCCAGAACTACAGGAAATCGGAATCCCGTTAGAGCAGCGCTGATGCCGAAGCTGCGGAACTTTCTGGGATAAAGAACATCTTGGGTTCTTGCATTTGCCTTTAAACACGTAAAATCTTTCCTGTGCCAACTTCTGTAATTACAGCGGGTGACACTGACAGACAAGTTCCTTTTAGGCACAGCGCGTACTTAACAGGTTTTTTTTGCTTAGAAAGTTTAGAGCAATTAAGCTTCTCTCCTGACTCACTTCTGTAATAACAAGACTAAAGTCTGATCTCCTGAAGAACCGTACGAGAAAACCAGTGGAGGGGACAGAGCCGAGACAAGCACCGCTTCCCCTCTCGCCTCAAAGCACCAGGGAGGCTCCAGGAGCGGGGTTGCAGCCAGCAGCTTCAGCTTCTCATTCTTCCCTTTACATTGTTTTCATTCGATTTTGGATAATATCAGAAACCAAAAGTTTCTTTTAGCGCTTTTCTAACCGATAAAGTCGCTACCATTAGCACACAGTTTGCCTCTTGGCAGAGTTTTCCAACGCACTCTCGGAACGTGAGGTAACACTGTTAAAATAGGGTTTCGTTCCATTCATCCAAGCTACCAGGAACAAATTACACGTTATGAAACTACAAACCATTACGTGTGCCTGAAAACCTGAGGATTTCCCAGAAGCTGTCTGCCCATGTGAAACACTTGCTTTATCACAGAAAGCTTTTGCTAGGAAGGCAGATTTCCGTCAATCTAAAAAATAAAACGAAAGGCCTTGGCAAGCAAGAACGAACCAGCCAACCAGCCCAAGTTCTTTCCTCACAGCATGGATTAAGTTTCCAAACTTGAAAGCAATTCCTTGCACATTCAGTAGCCCCCGAAGCACAGGAATGGCACACATGGCCAGTCAAGCACAGCACCCACAGCGTCGTTCCCTACCTACCCCTTAACGTTGTGTACCTTAATGCCTTTAGTGTCCTCTTCATCAAACGACCCAATATCAAACGCGTCCGCTGCGTTTACTTCTCCCCGGGGAGGAATCAATGGTGGAGGATACTAGAAATTAAAAGCAGCATAATTAAAGACAAATTAATGGGCGTTATTTCAATGCATTCCGTAGCTGTATACGGCCTTTTTATTTTTTGCACAAGCTACACAGGCCTGTGCAAAAGTATGGCTCTTGAAATTAAACTTCAGCGCAACGAAGTTCTCCGCTCCTTTAACAAACGGTCCTCCAAAAATTGGGGCGGGGGGAGGGGGGGGAACCCTACAGCTTAGAGACAGCTCAGCAGAAGAAACCATGCAGTCATTTGACCCTGAAAAAATAGTAATTCAGTACTACGGATCAGCCAGACTTGTAGTAACGAATATACAGCGTTTTTTTCATCAACAGTCCTCCCAGCATTCGTGCAAATGAGTGCGTGTGCTGGGGACTGGAACCCTGAAGGTTTCTGCCCATTACCTGTTCAAGGCTTATTTTCTTTTTACTGCTTTACCAAGTCAGCTAAGGTTGCTCTCTTAATCCTTTACCTTTTGTAAATAGACTTGCTGCCAATCGATGCCCTTGAAGAAAGGATGTTCTTTTACTTCTTGTGCGCTGCAAAATACAAGTAACTGAAAGTCAACAGGGTGAAGGGGCTTTTCAAATGTATCTGAGAAATACAAAGCCTTCGAAGGCCACGTTTCTATCATTGAAAACATTGGTAAAATGCGTAAGTAAACAACAGAAGACTTTCCTGTGGAAAGGCTGGGAATGGTGCTGCAGGTCTGGCAAGCACTCGCTCCCATTTTGCCGTGGTGTCCCATCATTTCAAACCACGACCAGTGCCCATCTGTTGTCAAACCCCATTCACTACGTGTACGTAACAGGCTTACGCCACTCACAGAATCCCAGCACGGCCGGGGGTGGCAGGACCCTCAGGAGCTCACCCCATCCCACCCCCTGCCCAAGCAGGCTCACCCAGAGCAGGGGGCACAGGACAGCGGCCAGGCGGGGGTTGAAGATCTCCAGAGAAGGAGACTCCACAGCCCCCCTGGGCAGCCTGGGCCAGGGCTCCATCACCCTCACACTCAACAAGTTCTTCCTCCTGGTCAACTGGAACCTCTTCTGCTTCAGTTTGTGCCCATTACCCCTTGTCCTGGTGCTGGGCACCACTGGGAAGAGTCTGGCTCCGTCCTGGTGACCCCCACCCTTGAGATATTTGTAGGTGTTGATGAGGTCCCCTCTCAGCCTTCTCTTCTCCAGGCTGAACAAGCCCAGCTCCCTCAGCCTTTCCTCCTAGGGGAGATGCTCCAGTCCCCCCATCATCCTTGTTGCCCTCCTCTGGACTCTCTCCAGGAGTTCCTCATCTTTCTTGAACCGGGGAGCCCAGAACTGGACCCAGTGCTCCAGGTGGGGTCTCCCCAGGGCAGAGCAGAGGGGGAGGAGAACCTCCCTCGCCCTGCTGGCCACACTCCTCTTAGTATCAAACTCCATTTGATATTATACGTATTTCATGGCAAAATAAGCAACTACTCCTGCGAGGCCTGAGGCTGAAAAGCAATCTCGGGTCCTTATCAGAGGGCTCCATGACAAAACCCCACTCAATATCTCACTGGAATTGGCGCCAGCCCGGTCTTGGGTGCGACTGTCAACCAACAGGCATCACCCATCGCCATGGGTTTCTCAACAGTTATTTACTCCTCTCACCATTTTCTCTCCCAGGCTCACGCACGGCACACACCGGCCTTTTCAGTCGGTAACAACAACAACTCCAGCTACAGCTCTAAGCAAGGGAAGCGGGGCAGGAGCACGTAGCCATTTGTAGGCAATAAACACCAACAAAAAATGCCCTTTTCCTTAGAATCATGGAATGAAACAGGTACATCTGGAAACAGAGGCAACCCAAAATGAAGCCAGTATTCACAGCTTCCTGTGCCTGGGGGCTTGGGGGGTCATTTTTTTTGGTGTGCGTAACATGCTCATATTACTGCAGCTACAATATGAGCAATAAATTTTAGCTATCGATATGTCTGAATCAAGGAACATGACCTCATGCCAAAACAGATCAGGCAAAACCATAAGAACACCACAGGGATGAACACTGTGAACGCCATCCAATGTGAGCACGACTGCAGAGAACTCAGGGGAAGCCTTTAATGACAGAAATGGTCCAAAAATTTGTCCAAACCAAAGGAAACTGAAACGTAATCCCATGCAACAGCACTTTTTAAAGTTCTCTTTCCAAAATGAAAATCATCGCAACAGGAAGCAGATTTTTTTTACTTGAAATGAATTCATTCATTTACAGAGAAGTGGAAATTTTTCAAGGCAGTGGTCCAAGGAGGAGACAGCACCCACCTTCTTCCTTGGCATCCAAGTCTCTTGCTAACGTCCCGTTGCAGGAGCCCTTCCAAGAGGGACTTCAGTTCAGGAGAAAACGAATCTGGTAGCTCCACATTCTATGAAAGAAAGAAGTGCAAGAAGAGACATTTAATTACAAAAGTAGTGTTGAGCTGCTGTCCCCGCACAGGAGAGCAGCTTTTCTTTGTAAACAGCTCCTCCGTGTGCAAACGGAGCTCTCTCAGAAAGCGGGCTACAGGGTTCCTGTTTTTGGAGGCAACGGGAGTTCACTCAACAGGAGGGAGGGAACCGCGACCGCCAGCAGGCCCCTTACCACGGTGAGCGTCATCCGGTCGATCTCGTGCTTATCTTTGGTTTTGTGCTGTCTGAAAGGACTGTGACTGTAGAAAAAAGAAAAGGCACCAATAAACGTAAAGCCATAACATATCAGGTTATTTCAGCTGTGGCAACCCCGGGAAGGAGTGTGGCATCCTTTTAGTACCATTCCTCCACCTCATCAATCCTGTCCTGCAGAACGCTAAAATGAGCAGTAGAACATTTAGCGTTTACAACAGAAAATGAGACTTTGCACACCAGCATCCTGTGGCTCCTGGCTACCTCAAAACCATCAATGTTTGAGCTCTCACAACTTTGGTTTCTTTTTGTACTGCAGAGACCCGCCCCACTTTGCAAGAAAGTTCATCCCTTCTGTTTCCCGTACAATTGCACGTGGTGGGGATCAAAATCAAATTCAGAGAAAAGCAACCACTCCGTTCCTTTAAAGACTACGCACAGGCCTCCCTGAGAATTGCCAGACTCGGGGGCATCCGAGCTAGTTGCTCCACGACAGGCGTGCAGAGGGTTAGCTTAGTCCTCAATGCACCGATCCATCCATGAAGACGGCGTTTCCAATGCCCCACCAACCACACCCGTGTCCCCCCAAGAGCAGAACAGGTTCATCTAACAAGAAAACCCTGAGCAGCTCTCAGACAGATATTGAAAAACATGGATCTAAGTACAGAAATCGAGTAAGAGCTACAGAAGTTACCACTCCTCTCTACGGGAAGGATGAAGCAAGACCCTAACGTTAAGCAGATGGAACACAGATAATCACAGATATATTACCATCTTTATCCCTTCCCTGCTTTATAATTCTGAGTTTGAATTTTTCCCTTTATCATAGAATGGTTTGGGTTGGAAGGGACCTTAAAGATCATCTGGTTCTGACCCTAAGCCATAGAAGACGTTGGATATTACAGATTTACCATGCAGTACTTAGAAAACAGCATGAAAGAAAGCAGGAACATTTTAGTACGAGACTTGTTAATTAGATTTAGGATATACCTCCTGTTTCTCAGGTCTCTTAAAAACCTCGAGGGAATGATATTTTTCAAAATTAGAATGTTATTTACTTCTCAAAGCATTAACTAGCTATTATAAAGCATTCGGTCTTGCCCATGGCAGTGTGGACGAGCTTGTTTCAACTGGGGACCTCCAGAGTTATTTCCCTTTTATCCTCAGAACCATTTCTGACAAACAGATCTGATGGACAGACCAAGACTTCTTGTTTCTCTGGTTCTAAGCATGATTGGTAAGAAGGCAGGAGTGAACGGCTGACAGACAGCCTCGTCTACTTGGACAACCAGGCTCCGTGTAGAGCAGGGAAGCAAATGATTCACTGCGAACTTATGGGCAGATTTGATGCCAGACTCAATTTACTAAACACCAAGAAATGGCACCATGTGCCCAACCCTTCTTTTGGTCTGTGAGTTGTTTAATTGGCTTCAGAACAGATGAGGAAGGATCGTTCACAGTGAATAATGCTTTGGCTTCTGGCCGACCACCGATACCACCCCACACATCTCTGTCAGGAAGAATCACAGCCCACAAAGACTGAGATCTCCCCACGAGTTTCCGTGGTAAATGGGACCGTTTGCCCCTAGGTTGGTGGTTCTTCCATCACACAACTTCAGTCCTGTGAAGGACGAACCACGCCAGAGCCAGTCGGGTGCCCTCATCCTCTGCGCCCAAGTGGCTCGGAAGGAAAAGGTCTCAGAAGAAAAGGCGAGGAGCCCCCAGCGGTCCCGCGTGTGAAGGATGCTCCATGCCCTCCTCCCGGCCAACCCAAACTGTTCCGAGTCTTTCTGCCTACAGAATCCTTCGGTGCCTGACCGGAGATGGAGCGCTGCTCACAGCTGCCCGTGTGTCGAAATACTTTTCTGTTTTACAGTTGGAGCCACCATTTTTTTATTTGCACCTCGCATTGAGTCTGTTTTGTGAACAATTAACGTTAAATCGATAGGGCTCCATGCTTCAACTCAGAACTCACACCTTTACCTTCCCTTGTACAATGCCTGCGACAGAGGTAGGAGTTTATCATTAGTCGTGTGCAGGGACACAGAAGGATCTAACTAATGATCAACCTTTGCAGAGAAACACGATGAAAAGCTTAGAAGATTTTTTCTGTTTTGCGGTTGACACTGAGGCTGCTGTTTTCACCAAATGCTTGTCCCAGTCAGCGCTTATCGACCGCTCGGATAAATCCCTTTGTCTTAATAAATCCTACATCGCCACCTAAGTTTACCAAGAAGGTAATAACTGACAAAGCTCTAATTATCATCTGCTTCTGTACACTGATACGGTGACAAGCCAGGTTCAGCGCGTGGAAGCATCCGCACATCACAACTCACCCAAACACTGCGTATCGTGGAAAAAGGGAGCAACGCAGCGAGGAGTTTCACCTCAACGGCAGGGCTTACGTATAAGATGAAGTCTGTAATTTAACAGGGCTGCTAGTGTATTGATCAATGAATAACCTCCTATCATTTAAAATACTAACAAGTGCCAAGAGATGAGTGAATTGCCCATCAGCAGAAGTCAAAAGAGCGGACAGAGCATCTGCCTGCCCCACCACCCCACACCTGTACCCACTAAGGGAAGCAGGGCTTGTGTTTGGTTTGGAAGCAAAAAAAAGCCTGGTTTAGGCTCACAGGCAGACATGGTCTAAGCTGCAGAGATGGCAGCAAGATAATAGTTTTAGATAATATGTAACATGTTACATATTAATATTTCAGGGGACGGGCAATGGCGAGGCCCAGGCTAAAAAAAATAAAGGAAAGAAAAAAAGTAGACGGGACGTTTGACTTCACTCACCCTCTCAGAAGTTTGAAAAGCATGCAGCCTAAGGAGAACCAGTCCGCACTGCTATCGTACGCTGTCCCCTTCTGGAGCACCTCCGGAGCCATGTATCCATGGGTACCTCTGCGAAGTGGAAAGGGACAAAATCTTGATGACCACAAAACTATCATTAGGGAAATAAATAAATACATACATTTAAAAAAATCAGTTTTCTCAATAAGATAGCCTAATTTAAAAAGAATTTTAAACTTGATTTTATTTTGACCATACATCCGTACGCCTGCTCCCTGTTTGTATACATCCACTGAGGAAATACCTTAGAACAACCAACAGAACGACAGAAATGACGAGGCAAACTGAAGCAGCTACGGCAAGATTTGGCAGAATCAGTGCAGGAGCCAGTAAGCAGCCTCGGGTCTAAGTGGAGCAGAAGAGAGAGGTAGGAAAGCTGCGTGCTCTGTCCGCTCGGTTTATGGGACAGACGGACATCAGGGCACAGTCAGGGCTCCCGAGATTTTGGGCCACATCTCCCCAGCCCCAGGCCCTGCAAAATCGAGAGCTGCTCCCACGCACGGCGCCCAGAGCAGGGCGAGCAGAGCCGGCTCGCGCCCTCCCGGCGCGTCTCACGTCCTTCCTTCCAGTGAGGTTTAACACCAGGACACCTCCTCCCCCCGTCATCGCTGGTCACCTCCAGAAAACACTCATAGAATCATAGAATCATAGAATGTCGCCACATACAGCTTTCACCCTTGACGTAATTGGAACGTACGAACTTTTTCAAGAAGCTACTGAATTGCAAATCTTTTAAGATACGGCAGGATGAAGCTTTCCTTTTTGCATAAATTCTAAATCAGGGCAAATGAGGACCTAAGAATAAAATGTGCCAGATTAGATGTGGAATCTACACACAGCCCAGCTCGGATCCCAGTTACGACCTGATGCCAAGAGGCAGACAGGAACACAATTTGCCCCCAGTTCTACAAAGATCCAGAGAGACGCAATAAATCCTGTTTTTTCAGTCCGTTTCGGAATATTTAATTATCCATGTAGGACAATTAAAACAATCTGGTACTTTAACTCAAGTCAGGTTCTTATCTCCTCCGAACAGTGAATCATCTCGAAATCATGTGTCATCTTCCAGCCATGCCTACACATCAGCTGCTACAACAGTGCAGGAAAACAGAGAGAGGAGACTGAAAAACCTCATTGGAGTGCCCGGCTCAGCTGGGCTAGCTTAGCCTGTGCCACCCAAGCGTTATCTTTTTTCCCTTAGGCAAAGTTAAATTATAAAGACACATAAAGGACTTATTTCGCAGTAATTCTACGTGCGGCAAAGCTACCGTAAGTAATACTTACACACTAGCGTGTGGCTTCTTTTTGGAGAAATCACAAGCCAGCCCGAGGTCGGATATCCTCACGTGCCCGTGCTCATCCAACAAGATATTTGCCGGCTAGGAATGCACACAGGAAGGTTACTGCTTGGTATTTTTCCAGTTGACAGAACTACAAATTCTCAGAACGCAGCCACTCGAACATCAATACTCTCTGGTAACAGATAATTGCCTTTTTTTTTTTCTTCCACTTCAATATAACAGACACTTTCTAGATAAAATCTACATTCTAATGGAGCACTACCCTCAGCTCCAGGGGAGGTTATGAAATACTGATGCGGAACAGAAGAGAAAAAACAGGGCAAGGTTTGAAACTGAAAGCCCAGGACAGAATAAATCTGTCTTGGCCTCAAGTCCACGTTGCTTTCGGTTCCTTTGGTTCTTTTGCAGAAGGGTCTGCGTGCGGCTCTTGCATCCTTTACTCACACCCTGCGCTCTCTCTGCAGAATTTTCCCCGCTTTTGTTGTCACCTGGCTCACGGACACCTCTCTCAGAGCAGTCCTTGACCTCCTGATTGCCAGCAAAACACCCTGAGCAACTTCTGTTCCTCTCGGCGTCCCATCACACGCACCCCTCTCTCGGGGCTCTCAGCAACACAGGGCACCCTCTAAATCAACAGCAGCACTGAGGGGGCAGGCGAGGGGGAATAGCACTGCGCAGGGTTTATCATAGAGTGGTTTGGGTGGGAAGGGACCCCTAGGGGTCACCCAGCCCAACCCCCCTGCAGGAGCAGGGACACCTTGAACCACATCAGGTTGCTCACAGCCCTGTCCAACCTGGCCTGGAATGGTCCCAGGGATGGGGCCCCCACCCCCTCTCTGGGCAACCCCTGCCAGGGTTTCACTGCCCTCACTGGAAAGAATTTCTTCCTTAGATCCAGTCTAAACCCACCCTGCTTCAGTTTAAAGCCATCCCCCCTTGTCCTGACACAGCTGGGCCTGCTAAAAAGCTTGTCCCCCCCTTTCCTCTGGGCCCCCTTGAAGCCCTGAGCGGCCGCACTCAGCTCTGCCCGCAGCCTCCTCTGCTCCAGGCTGAATCCTGACCCCAGGGGAGCGTCTCCTGCTTACGCTCGATCAACAGCACAGATTGCAACTGTGCTGAAAAATTACCAGAAAAATCAGCCAAAGCTAAGCAAATGAGCTCTATTCTTCCCAAGACAAGGCTTCAGGTAAGCCACTTCATTAGCGTATCGGTGTCTCTGGCCCGTTTGCTGCCCTCTGACAACGCCCGTGACGTTAGCCATTACCTTTAGGTCTCGGTATACTACAAAGCGGTTGTGCATGTGCTCTAAACCCAGGATGATTTCAGTAGCGTAAAACCTCATTTCTTTTTCCGAAAACACGCCGTGTTGGGAGAGGTGGTAGTGCAAATCTCCTCCTAAAAATCAGAAGAATTGAGATGCAATTAGAAGAACAGTAAAATCCTGCCTCGGAGGCAGACAGCACGGCGGAGGGGGGAAGAGCACAGCGTCTGGAGGTTCTTACAGCCTGCGGAGCGTGCAGGGACCCAGGCGCACACCCTGCAAGTGCAGGGTGACAAAACACCATTTATTATCATAGAATCACAGAATCACTTTGGTTGGAAAAGCCCTTTAAGATCATCGAGTCCAACCTTTAACCTACCCCTGCCATCCCACCCCCAAACCCTGTCCCTCAGCACCTCATCCATCCTTCTTTTAAATCCCTCCAGGGATGGGGACTCGACCACCTCCCTGGGCAGCCCCTTCCAGCCCCTGACAGCCCTTTCGGGGAAGAAGTTTTTCCTAATGCCTAGCTCATGATCAATAAATCTCAGGGATCCAAAACTCCATGTTGAAAACGCATTTGCTTCATACACATTTGCACCCGGTGACCAATCCAGCAACCGAGTCTTAACGCAAAGGGTTTCCACAGCGAAGTGAAACGCAGCGACGCGCGCAGGCCGCTGGAGAGCTGCAGAAACCGGCGTACGGAACAGCCCAGGGTGGGGTGGCCCTTGAAAGGTCACCTGGGCCAAAATACTCAAATATCCATCCTGGGGATGTCTTCAACGCTTTCCTAACGAACAGACAGGCACGACACAGTGCTGCTCTGTGAGCTAACCCAACCATCAACACATCCAATGGGGAATATTCCCAGAAAGCCATTTCCAACCAAGCTACGGATTTAAAATAATCAAGCAGTTACTCAACTTTGACTTACAGCTTAGATTTTAACGAGAATCTTCGCTTGCAAAGCACCAAAGCCAGTCTCCCTGACCTACGGGATACGAGCTCTGTCTCCCAATTAAAATTCCAGCTTTGAGACAGGGCAGGAGCAGATGCACTCCAGCACCTTCGCTGCTCCCCGCCAGGACCACAGTCAGGGTTCAAGCCCGAGCCCCAGGGGTGCTGAGCATCCTCAGCACAGAGGGGCACGGCAGCAACTTCCCTCCCTCAACTCTGCCCATTCCCCTCTCTCTGTGTTCTCCTAACAGTTACGCCAAGGATTCCAGGTGGAATTTCTTGCCTCTGCGGAATGCTTCCCCCACCCCTTTTCTTGGTGGAGCTCTTTATAGTAGCCCTTTTCTTTTTATTCTGAAAGGTGTCCCCCCGGCCTCCTCACACATTTCTCCACGTGACCATCATTTCCTTAAGCTTCCAGCCTAGCAGGCCCTTTGGAATCTTTATTTAGATATGTTAATGCTCTAAGGGATCAGAGATTCTTCAGTCTGTTCCATACGTTCTGTGCACTCCCTGCTTTAGACCCCTCCTGCTTGCAGGCCGATGCTTTGGTTTTCCCTCGCTCTCCTTTGGATCTCAGCAAGTCCCCCTGCCAATATTTCTCTAATATTACCAGGACCTGCAGGAGCCTTGCTTACCATTCATCAGGTCCAGAATGAAGCAGAGCTTGTCAGGGGTGTGGAAGGCGTAGGTCATGCAGACTATGAAAGGACAGTCCTAGAAGGAAAGAGGCAGAGAGTTCATCTCAGGCAACAAGCAAAATGCGACTTAGAGAAGCCAAAAACACGTGTGATATTTTTCTTATGATACTTCCCAATATTCATAATAATTTTCTAAAGCGATTTGTGTATTAATCTACATATTCTGATGTTTCACTTACAGTTTAGAGACCTTAGATTTTGCCATCTCGTTTCAGTATCAAAATAAAAAAACTACAACAAGCCAAAGACTTAAAAAGCCCAGGTAGCATCACCATCTTCTAAAGACTTTCAGCTACAGCATATTATAAAAATATTTCCCTGAGTTTGCACTAGACTTACGTGAAAGGTCCGTTCATGCTAACAAGCTTTAGGCCAGCTTAGAAAAAACCCAAAGCTGTTCCCAAGAAGCGTGAAGGACACGCGCTACTGCCCACGACTGCACGGAGGACGTTCTGCTGTCGGGAGCACTGACCGAGACGCTGAGTCACATCACGTGCAAGACCCCAAAGGGAAAAACGTTTTCTCTTCTCCTATACATTAAATGCAGCTACACGGGTAACGCCCCGTCCGCGCCGCCGCTCCCCCCGCTCCGCAGAGCCGCAGAAACCCGGGAGCGAAGCGTTCTGCCGCTCGCTGCCGCCCTTCAGCTCCCCAGCAGCATTTGCAAGCCACGATCAAGAGGAAGATAAATACAGTAGGAAGGAAGTTGCGACTCCTGACGTGCGTGCGGTGCACGGGAAGCAAGACCTGCAAGGTCCAGGCTTGGCAAGCCCCAGAGAACAAGGGCGGTGGGCGCAGACTGAAGAACGTCGCTGCAGGGCGGCCACGCGCAGGGATGGATTGCGTGGCGTACGTCCCCACTTCGTGGTGCGCTTTAACCTCGGTTCACACGGATGTTTAAGACAGGCAGCCATAAAAAAACCACAGCTGGAAAATCATCCCTTTACTGCAAATGATCTGTTCGGTGCGCTGGCACCTCTATAACGCACACAAATAGAAAGATGCCATGGTGGGAAGCTGGCAGATCTTCCTCTCTTCATTAGGCCTAGGTTGGGTGTAAGTGGCTAATTAATAAGGGGTGGCCATTACCTCGTTGACCCCTTCTCCAAAGCCATGTGAAACCGGGGCTGTTCGGGTTCATCTGCAAGGCAAACGGGAGGGGTCGCTGTGCCGTGGAAGCAGACTGGACGCCGTAACGCCAACGGGCTGACCCCAACACATGGAGGGGGACAGGATCACGAGCCAAGGCGAGCTTAACTGCCGCCGAGCCAGGACACCACCACCACCACGCAGGAAGCACGAGCGCGACCCGACGTGACCTGAGCAACGTGTTCATTGCTGCTGTATTGATAGTGAAAGCTCTGGGAATCCCTAGCAGGAACAACTTGCCTTCCCAATTTAGCAGCAGCAAAACACGGCGGCCTTGGGCAGAGCGGGGGCCATGGAGGGTGACTCGGGGCGCCGCCGCCTCGCCAGCCGGCCGAGCAGGAAAGGGAGGGAACGGCAACGCCGGCCGGCCGGGACAGCTCGAGTCGGTTCATCCTTCCGCAAGGCAAAACCACGGAAGGTTGAAATGCAAAGCTCTATATACTCGCCTGGAATCCCAAATGATTCCCACACCCCGTGGACAGACCCCGCAGTAACGCTCAAGCCTAACTGCATTTTACTGCACGCTGTGCAGGACGAGTCCCAAAGACACCTCTGCGGAAGGCAGGCACGCTTCTGGAACAGCGCGCTTGAAAAATGCCCAACTGCTTAAACAGTCCCAGAAATAAGGAGGCCGTAGGCAAGGCAATACAGCATCTAAGAATCATAGGATATTTGGGGTTAGAAGGGACCCCTAGAGGTCATCTAGTCCAACCCCCAAAGATACTCCCCTCTCCTTACAAACCTTAGAATCACAGAATTCTTTAGGTTGGCAAAGCCCTTTAAGCTCCCCCAGCCCAACCGTTCCCCTCCCCCTGCCATCCCACCCCCAAACCCTGGCCCTCAGCACCTCATCTGCCCGGCTGTTAAATCCCCCCAGGGCTGGGGACTCGACCCCTTCCCTGGGCAGCCCCTTCCAGTGCCTGACAGCCCTTTGGGGAAGGAATTTTTCCTGATGTCCAACCCAAAACTCCCCTGGCACAACTTGAGGCCGTTTCCCCTCATCCCATCGCCCATTCCCTGGGAGCAGAGCCCGACTCCCACCTCCCTACACCCTCTTTTCAGGCAGTTGTAGGGATCAATAAGGTCTCCCCTCAGCCTCCTTTTCTCCAGGCTAAACAACCACAGTTCCTTTTTTTTTTTTTTTCCTTTTAACAGAAAGTATTTTCCCTACTATGCTATCTTCGAAGAATTTCGAAAGGCCCCTCCAGACCAAACACCTCTACGGGAGGGGCCGGCAGGGCCTTGCGTCTTGCAGAAGAGGAAACACAAAGCTCAGCAACAGCTCGTCCGTGTCACCCTGGTGGTTGGGGACAAAGCAAAGACACCAGCGGAGAGCCCCAGCGCCGCGGAGCCCGCGTGCCCCGCAGAGGCGTCCGTCGCACCGCAGCCCTGCGCTGATGGGAAACGCTGCCGTGGAAAAGCCTCTCGGCCAGCCCGGCCAGCGTGAACTCAAACCTCGGAGCTCCCCATTCAAGAAGTAGTTGCACATGCCAAAATTTTAGGTGGATTAGCAAAAATGATCGCACAAACGTATGTGTGACCTGCACAGCTGCTGTTATGCATTTCGCAGAGCCATCTGGATTCCCAGTTAAATGACCAATTGTGCTGTGATGAACTTTCCAGCTCCACTTTGTTCCGGGCAGCACATAAATCCCATCACTGGGGACGGCACGCGCCATTCGAACCTAACAGCTTGTAGCTGGGAATTAAATGAATTGCCTTTCTCTACCGCTTTCAGACCTACTTCATCCCACGTATTCAAGACGCTCCAGTATCTCTTGCACCAGCAGGTGAGTCCAACCCAAAGAGGTGGCATTTTGTACAAAATCTCCCTTTGTGAATTCTCTTTCCCATTTCTGAGAACCTGAAGAAGTTGCACTCTAACGAGCTGATAATCCTTAACACCCCCCCCACCGGTTTGTCTTGCTTCTCCGTCGCTCAATGACTAGCTCTGCGCTGTCATGCAAGAGAACCAGCTCCACCACTGGCGGCCTTGTGAGCAATTTTCTTTTTGAAAGGCTTGCCATAAAAATTCACATGTGGTACTGGAGCAACAGAATCACAAATTAAAGTTAATAGGACAATTATTACTAAATTTGCCTAAATTTCTTGCCTAGTCTCCACTGCAGAACTTCACCGCCCGGGCTCTCAAGGCTCCTGATGCTTCTGGATGAGCCACGACTTATCTTTAGTGAAAACAGTCAACTCGATTAAGAAGTCTTCACCGATAAATCCCAATGGTTAATTTCACAGATAAAATAATAAAAAATAAATCCTTTCCAGTCCTTTGTCTCTCCATGTTCAAGCCAAAGGTGAATGCAATCCCGTGTGAAAGGGAACGCGCTGGCTTGAGGTTCAGCACATGCCTGCCCCTCTCCAGAAGGCCACAAGAAGAAACATCTCGTCCTTCCTTCGGAGCGTTGCAGTGAGGAAAAAGTTAAACTTCATGATAACATCTTGATGCGCAGCTTCCCCAATTCCAGTTTAGGATTTGCCTTACCAGGATATTCCTAACAGCAGAGGGATGCGAACTGACAGGCAGCAAGTTCAGAATCTTCCAGGGCCAAAACTGCAGTCAGCTTTGCCGCTCCAGCAATGGGCACAAGGGAGCACCTACACACCTACCGTGAGGATGAAGAGTCCCGAGCGCTGGCTGACTCAGGACGTACTCACTTGACAGCACAGGGCACTGTTTAGCAATTCTAACTCCATATTTATATGCCAGCTCCCAAAACCACGTCTCCGTTATTTAAAGCCGAGTGTGCAGCAGTGCACAGCCCCAAACCACCTGCAGTTGGAGGGCAGCCCCTTGTGAAGCCCCGTTGGATTGATGGGTCCCTGAACAGCAGAAGACAGCAAGGATGCTGCACGCATGCTGGAAGGACAAAACCATGCTAAATGCACCATGAGTGAGAGATTTTTTTAAAAAAAGATGTCAAGTATTTAGGAATGCAGACCCAAGCCCAGGATTTACCTCATCTCTGCAAGATCCAGACCGTGCCTCGGAGTGCAGGACAGGGTTTGCCCTCTGCCACCTTGCAAGCCGAAGCAGCCACCCCCTGTACTGCAGGCACTTGCACTCCTGCTGTACAAACCCAGAACCCACCCAATTCCTTCCCGGGCTTCACCCGGGCTGGCAAAAGGGGATGGTGCAAACCGAATGCTTCGTTTGTACACCATACCCATCACGAGGAAAATTAACCTTTTCGCCAGCATCGCACGTAACCATGGTGATGCGAGTGCGTTTCAGGTTTTAAGGAGGTGTGCTCAGCAGGCTCTGGCACCCCACAGCCCGCTCTGAAGGCGCCCGAGCGCAGCGCTCCCCGGCCGCTGCCCGGCTCCTCTTCCACAAGCAACAGGACACGAAACCAGCGCCCACCGGGTGGCCTTTCGTGTCCATCAGTGATCCTGCTAACCCTAAAGAGGCTTGCGGCTAGGTGGGCAGATTTACTTGGTACAGCTTGAAAGGGACTCAGCTGAAGCACAGAGAAAAATTGGATTTTCACGGGAAAAGGAGGACGAGCAGGAAACTCAAGTTTGTGTCTGAAATTGCGTCTCGTATTCTACAAAAGTACTATGTAACTGTGGCAGAAAAGGAATCGTTTTTGTAAGACAGAATAAGGTTTTGGAAAAGTTTCAAATAGAAATACTTGGAAAATGAATATTTAAAAAATCAGAAGGGGTGGAGGGGGAGACAGAACGAGTTGCCCAGGGAACGGAAAGCTCCTCAAGCCTCTTTAGCTGCGACGCTCGTTTCTCTTAGCACCCAAACCAAAAAGCAGGCTTGCTTTTCCATTCCTACTCCAGCCACATTGCTAGAAACAAGGGGGAAGATTCCAGAGGGGTTTAACTTTGGCATGTCACCCAATGGCATTATATATCATATATAAAAGCTGTGATAATATATGCAAAAAAAAAAAAAATAAAGAATAACAAATCAATGATACTTACTCCCGTACTGACAAGAGACAGCATAATTCTTTCATTTAAGGCTAACGTTTCTCCTTGCTTCATCTTGATTCTCTTCTTATCTAAACATTTCATTGCATACCTGAAAATATCAACCGTTCAGAAAAAGCAGCAGCAAACATTTCCTCCTATATCAGCGTCATTCACTAGCGGTTATGCCACGCGCATTTACAGTATCCTGTAAGCAAGCTCCTGAAAGGTTTAAACCTGGTACTAAAGACATCGTTACATGACTAAACAAGAAAACCTCCAAAATCTCAGAGAATTAAAGCATTTTTCAACAGAAGCCTCCTAACAGAGGAACGTGCTTTAACAAATTATTTCGTGTCCAAACCACCACAGTGACCCAGGAATTACACACCATACGTCGAATTTTCAGTACCTACAAGCAAGGATCTGCAGTATGAATTAAAGAACAGAGACCCCACCACAGTTCCATTCCATTCTAAGAGTTTCAACTCCAGCAGGAAAGTAATATCTTGAGCACACGCTGAGTTTTGTATGATTTTAAGTTTTTAAGAAAGGTCAGGCATACACCAGAAAGCTTTTTTAAATCTTCTACCATCTGTATTACACAAATTAATAACATTTTGCTCAAAAAAAGAATGTTACCCTAACAACCATCGAAGGAGAGCAGGATATAACACAGTCTGGGGATATTTTTTCGAGATGTTAGGTGAGCCTACTACTAGAGAACAGCCGAGAAGGACACGTGTGCTCCTCCACACAAGGTTCCAGACGTGGGCAGCCGTGGATTTTTGGGCCACTCGTTTTAAAATATGCTGAGGAAAACACCATGTTACAGCACTGCACCGATGCTAATCGACCACCTACGCCGTGCCAGCTCCGTACAGAAACGGGGCCTCGTATCACCTTCGCTTTGCACTCCCGAAAAGAGCCACGTCATTCCTCGCCATGCATGTGTTGCGAGTGGGGGAAGAGCGAGCGTGAACATGCTGGAATTTTAAGTTTCCAACCCAAGGAATATATTCGCAGCACGTGCTCTTGCTGAGAAGTCTGCACACGGGGACTGGAAATACCATTTCCACGCGCTACCCCTTAGCTTGGACATTGCTGCTCAAAGGGAACGACGGGGGCCGCTTACGGCCGATCCAAATCAAGTCGCTCGTTCTTGGGGCGCGTTAAGGCGCCCGGAAAGCACTGCTACCCTCCCCCTTCGGGCTGCTTTCTGCATCGTACTTCTGGCCCCTACTGAGACGCCCTTGAAGGAGGTGATGCGGAAGAAGCCTCGGGTGTATCTTTGTGGGTTAGTGAAACACCGGTGGCATTTACCTTAGAGGGGCGGCTTCCCAAGCTCCTTGCAGGCAGTAAGTGCAGCAGAGGCAGCCATCTAGAGTGGACGGGATCTGGATTAGGGATGGGTAAACAGGTTTGGATTAAGAAAGAACTAAACCAAACCTCTACCCAGAAACTGAGCCTAACCTAAAGTTTGGCTTCCAATTTGAAGAAGGTTGGTTCTCCCACATTTCACTTCTCTTTACTCTATCGGAGGAAAACTGACCTTCGCTTCCCTCGCTAGTCCCATGGTTTATCCACCTCCTGCCAGAGCAAAACTCAAGACATGAAAATGAGGGGGAATCTGAGCACTACCTCTCCAGGGCGGACACCTGCTCGGTGTGGCTCAAGCTAAATAAAATCTTTATTTTTGTGCATAGACAAATTAATGAATTGTACGTGGACAAAAAGGTACCAAAGCAAGAACAAAGGCAGTACTGTTAGTATTAACATAAATACTTGCGGTCACTGCAAAAATACCGAGCACGACAGCAACGTTAAGGGGCCTTCCACTTGTTAAGAGCTCGAAGGTTTATTGTTATCGAGGACGCCGAGCGCGCGCAAGTGCCAGCGAAGCCAGCAGCCATGGCAGAGACTTGGCACTTCAGACATGCCATGCTTGCTCAGAAGAGAAATGTGTAAGGATGGTCCCTGGACTGAAGTTGTTAGGAGAAAAGCAAGATGAGAGGGGGTGGAGGGGGGTGGGAGAGGTGTAAATAAATAAATAAGTAGCTATTGAGAAGGATTTTTTACATCAATGCCCAGATGTTCCAAACAGGATATAACGGGACAACTATGCCTCGAGATTGAAATCTGTGGATTAGGAGAAGCGTGTGAATGGTAAGACCAGAAAAAGAAAACAAAACCCACACAGGTTGGTCTTGGAGTTCCCACCAAGAGCTCTGTTAAATGGAATTTCAACGCTGGAACTGTATTCTTCCAAACGTAAGCAAGGATCACTGCTTTTGCCAGCAAAACGTGCTCACCGGGGCAGAAACGTACGCAGTTACCCAGCTCTGGAACAGCGTATTCAGAACCTGCCCGGGCACGACCCCCGGGGCTGAAGGGCCCCAAGGTCGCGTTCCTGCGTCATCCTCCAAGCCTCTGTCGGCACCGGCTACGTCGCGCGCTCCGCTGCGAGAAGAGCGACCTCCACCAGCGGGGAGGTAACACCTCACACCGCCACCACGGCACCCGCCACGGCACCGTCCCGCACCGGCGGGCTCCGAGCCAGGGAAGCATTTAAGCACATGCTTGATTTTAAACACACGTGCCGTCTCCCTTCATTTTGACAAGACCACTTAAACGAAGGATGCGCTTTAAGAGCTCTGCCAGGCTGAAGCCCCGCCGCACGGCACCTAACGGGATCAAATAGCAAACTGAGCTTAAAGATGATCCAGAAATCAGAACCTCTTGGGATAAAAATTAATTACAAAGAACTATACAGCAATGCGACGCTGCTTTCCAGTGATTTTGTAAGCAATGACTGGAAGGATTTCCTTACTAGTTCAGGGTTTACAATTACCTCTAAAATAAAGTGTGCATATACTCACATTTTTCCAGTGTCTGCTTTTCTGCAACCATACACTTCACCAAATCCCCCTCTTCCTATTATTCTATGTACACTAAAGTCATTCATGGTCAGCTGTAAATGCAAACAAAACAAAACCAGGCTTCATTTTTCAGTCCTAAAAAACTTCCTGTAAAAACATCTGAATAAGCTATTAGCGCGTTAAGACGCTTAACTACTGTAATTTGTAGAGCATTTTATGTTTTGGGAAAAGGAGCCCCTTATTGTTGTTATGTCAAGGTACTTGCAAGCGCTCCAGCCCAAAGCACAAGCGAGATGGATGGGACTGTGGGTGCCCAAGGCCAACAACCCCGACCGCGCTGCGCCTGCGGAAAGGGGGGGCCGGATTCACAGACAAAGTGGTGAAAGAGCAGCGCAGAGGGACAAAAGGTTGGGGTGCTGGGGAGAGCATCGGAGCCGGCGTGGGAAAGGGAGACAGAGGGGGCCAGGGCTGTTAGAGAGCAGCGGTGCGGGCAGGTCAGCCCCTTTCAGCGGTTATAAAACCCAACAAGCTGTTATCTCAGGACAGGCAGAAGGGACGTGCAGAAAGGCATCGTTAGGGTTCTACGTCTAATAGGAGAGCGGCTCAGTAACGTCCCCGTGCCCTTACTAAGGCCTTTGCAGAAGGCAGCGGTCAAAACTGAACATTTTCTTTCCCGGATCAGCCTCTGACAAGATCAATGTACCCGTGAAGTACTTACGTGAATATTTAGTTCTACGTTTTTCCATTGGCAAAATCTAGTAAACTTGTCACTGCAGAGAAAAAAAATTTAGAAGTAGTCAGAGACGACTGGGTGAAGTATTACGGAGAGCGTCACGACTCTGGTATTTAAAATGAAGTTTGTGCTAGGGCGTGTTGTGCTATGTAGCAAACGACAGCCTTCCTTCCAACAGTCCTAACCTCACCCCCCCCCCCAAGAAAAACAGCTCCTAGGCACTGCACACTTAATATTTCACATCCTTGTGAGAGAACGATGTCAGATAACCTTATCCCTGTCATTTTGAGTGCTCGCCGTGTCCTCACATCTCTCTTGCAGATGGTTTTTCATTTCTAAAAAGAACTAGAGTTTGGACCTAACAAAACTAACAAAACACTGCATAAAAGAGAAGGTCAGCTATAAGAAAAGAGAGGCAGCTCGGGTTATGTTAACAAACCTCTGTACACCCCAAGGAACATTTTAAACTCATTTTATCTGAAAATAGGGAAAACATCAATAATACCACAAGCTGCTGCCAGAAAAAAAAAAGAAGTAAACCCCCCCCCAAAAAAAACCCAGTGTCTCATTTCGACAGAAATAATTAGTATTTCCTTTCAGAGTGAGAAATAATGGTTCTATGGAGGCATTTTTGCACTTTTAGTGCTGGTGGAACACCGCTGTACGGTTTGGTGCTGGTGTATCTGGCTGCGCTGGGGGCCAGCCTGCGGGCAGGAGCGGCTCCGGCTCCGCGCCGCTGGGAGGGCTGCTCAGCTGAAGCAGGTCTACGCCTGGCTTCCTTCGCTGGACCTGTTCTGCTCAATTCCAAGGTGTCCCAACACAAACCAGAACGCCCAGGTCTTTGAGTCACCCACGGGAGATGGTTACTCGTGGGAACGTCCCACAAAAACACAGCTCTGCATTTTTAAACCCTTAGGATCAAACTGCAATCCGTTATTACTGCTCCACGGAGCCACAGAAAAACCTATCACCTTTACAATTCTTCCCCGCATCTTGACATTAATCACGATATACGGCAAAGCAGGTTATCTGCAGAAGCTTGCTGATAATACACTATTAATTAAATAAAGCTTATTAAACATTTTCAGCCTTATTTTACAGTGATACTTAAGGGACCTGGCTTCCCGCTGCGTTAGGTAGAAAGTCCGGATAACGCGTCACGTTCGTACCTTTCCATAAATTTCTGAAATATTTTGCCTCGGAGACTATCACAGATTTCTTCTATATATGGCTAAAAAGGGTTAAGAAACACAATTAGCATTGAACGTACGATAAGCAGATCACGCAACACCCCCCACTCCTTATAACTCACGCTGGCCCTCTGTAACTGCAGCATTTACGGCGTTCTCCTCTCGAAGAAGGCTCAGCCAAGCCTTCGAGCTTCCTTTAGCTCTTGGAACCTGCACGGGTGCCCTGAAGCCAAACGCTCAATATTTTCATGAGCTAGAAAACCTTAAACGCTTGCCTGGAGGGGGCTGTAGGGAACCTGTGTAAAGCACCTGCCTCTGGACAACCAGTTTGGCAAAAGGATCTCAGGACGGTTCCTTTATTCAAATAAAGGCAACACAGGGTCATTGCTGCGGAGAGCGGCTTCCCCGAGATGCTGCCACGCTCCACCTTCCCGGCGCTTCTCCCCGGCCGTGCCAAGCAAGCAGCACCTTCAATGCCCAAGTGGCTTTTTCCTGGAGAAATACTTTCTCCTGATGCGTGATGGACGCAGCGATCTCGAGTCCCAGCCCGGTTAGGGGTGAGATACGACTCGAGCGACGTAGTTATCGATTTGTCAGTTCACCTCATCGCACCGTTAAGAACAGTTCACTGAGCAGCAAGGCGCGCCGGGCAAGGGCAACCTTCCCATTTTTGCAATATATAAAAATAAGTAAGATTTACATCAAAGACATTTAAGCTTATGAACACTCCCATGACTGACGAGGTTCATCGTGTGCAAGCCCACACCGCTCTGATGCGCCTCGCTATAAAAGTTAGCCTAAATCTGAATTTCTCGCCTTGTGCCAATGTGTATTAGAGCTGTAACAAGAAATATTTCATATCTTATTCATTTTCTAAAGCAAATTAAAAACATAGAAGATGTACAATTTCGCAGATGAGCCAGGATACCATTTATATTTATATTCAATTATACCATTGATATTTATATGGGGGTTGGACTAGATGACCTCTAGGGGTCCCTTCCAACCCAAACCATTCTATGATTCAAATGCAGGATAAGCAAATCCCACACTTTCTTTTGACAATTCAGAATTTGAGAGTGTTTTTAAAAAGCACCGTGACTTGAATGGTAACTTCTGTCTAGAAAGGTAATTTTTGATTGGATTTTGTCCTGTGGAGAGACAGGGAAATGTGCGAAATGGTACGCACGCTTAATTCCTCACCGACATCAACCAGGAATTCATATACCTTAAAATTAAAGAAAAAGGACAAGTGCTTTCCAAGGCCTCACATGACAAACGTTGAGGCAATTGTCCCACTACGCAGCCTGGTTTGTCCTGACAGGACGTGTGCCTTCCTGCTGTACGGGGATTTACTCTAAATCATTTCATGGCTTAAAATTACACAGACTTAGAAACTACTGCATTCATACGCCGAGGTGTAGTCTGCCTTCGTAAAACGTGCTTAAAAATATTTTAGGTAAGAGTAGTAATTTGTAATTTTTATTTGACTCAGAAAAGCACTCTACTATCACCAGTCCAGCGAGGAATATTTACCAGCAGCATTTTATTCTGTCTCCTTAAACAAGAAGTACAAAGTCACTCACTGTCAAACACGCGAAGCAAACTACGATGAGGGTGGTGGAGGCCCCATCCCTGGGAACATCCCAGGCCAGGTTGGACGGGGCTGTGAGCAACCTGATGTGGTTCAAGGTGTCCCTGCTCCTGCAGGGGGGTTGGGCTGGGGGACCTCTAGGGGTCCCTTCCCACCCAAACCATTTTATGATTCTATAACTGGAACGTTCCGATGGTCTTAACCTCACCTGAAAAAGGCTGGCTGGCACTTGCTTCTTGGCTAGATGTGTTTGGACGTGATCCACAGCTTGTTTTGAGAAAGGCTTTTGAAAAAAGAGAAAGAAATAGTTGACAGTTAGGAATGCACAAAGTTTCATTTCAGGTCAGCACGCCACTGTGAAGCGTGCCTAAGGACGCAGTAAAACCGTTATGCTGAAGCAGGAAGGCAGGAGAGGGGGAAGGGAGGAGGAGGAGGAGGGTGGTGAAGATCAGAAGGGCTAGATGGTGCTCCTTGAACAAATCCATGAGCAATCCCATACACAGGGCCAGCTCCAGACCCAGCAGCTGGTGCAGACTTTGCACCACTGCAGAGCCAGTGACGCACGCCTAACGAAAACCTGCCGAGACCCCTCAGCCAAAGAACCACTCAGGTCCAACACGTGGCCAATTTTTCTTTCAAGTAAGAGCAAATGGAACTGTTAAACACAGAGCGATGGGTCAAAACTTCATCGGGAGGATGTGTGTGCTTTCGGTGACTTTAGCAACGCTGCATCTGCCCCTACACGGCCCCAGCCTTTCCCTTACCACACTGCACCTGAAGTGCATCGCCTCTAGCAGGACAGGCCGCCTTACGACCAATGAAATAATAATAATAATAATAAAAAAAATCTCAGTGTGATCCGTTTTAGAGAAAAACCTCAAACCTTACTCTGAGCTTTCAGGGATACCAATGTTCACCATCCAAACCGTCCCGCAAAGCCCCTGGCAGCTCCCATTTCTCTTGAGTTTTCGGGGGCAGGGTTGTTGCTGGGTTGGAGGGGTTGGTTAATGTGTATGCGTGCGTGTATATATACACGTACGGCCTGCCCCCGTCGTATTTTAAAAGAGTGATTTAGTGTAAAGAAATAGAAAACAGCTAAATCTCCAAATATTGCATTTGTGCACAACTGAGTTTAATCCAAATTGTCATGCACCATCAATCTTTATACCTCCTTGCTAAAAATAAAATAATAAAATAAAATAATATAAAATAAAATAAGGCACTCTGAATTCAGCCAAACCCAGTCCCGTAGACTTCAAACTGACATCCCCAGCACTACAAATATCTGTAGCAAAGGTTCCTTCAGCAATGCTCTTGACTGTTCTCCATATGAAGCAGCAGTCATTGGAATTATCGCCGCTCTCAGGCTACCCCAGTAAGGCCAGGGGGGGTGTGAAGGCCGGGTGATACCCACGTGCGAACAGGACAGGAGCTCCTTCATTATGTACATGTCGTAAATCTGCCGACTTCGGGTCAGACGCTCGTCCTCAGAGTTCAGCTTCTCGTATTCTTTTATCTGCAAGAGAGGAGAGAAGGATCCATCAGATGAGCACATTTCCAATGATTCTTCACTCATCCGGTAAAAACAAGACTTTGGCTGAAGTTTTATTCTCCTTTATTCTTTTCTTAATTAAGACTTAAAGAAAAACAACCCGCAATACCGGAGTTACAGTTGGCCTGAGATCGCCCTCTTAGAATTTTTATGCAATTTTTGCTTAAAATCGCTACACAGCTTCAATTTCTAAAATTCGGAAAGGGCTGAGCTGAAGCAGCATCTCTCCCATGAATCTGCGTGGCAGAAGCCAGAAGCAAACGGCGCGAGAGGACCGGACCATGCAAGGAGTGTGGGTGAGCAAACACGCACAGTGACGTTCCCAAAGGTTTTTCCTCCCCTCCGCTCAGCTCTCCGACGGACAGCACCGACCTCGCTCCTCCAACACTCAAGAGTTTGACCCCTTCCTTGGATTATTTCACTGGAAACGCGCCCTTCTCCAAGGTATTACAGGGGCAGCACAACCACCGCCTGACGCCAGCCCCGGCTGCCAGCGCGGCGCCCGAGCTCTGCCCCAGGGCGACGGCAGCACGCTAAGCGCAGGCGTCCAAGAGGGAAGATGAAGCACGTTTCCAAACGTTCACGTAGTTCAGCTACGAGTTGAATTCGACTCCTAAAGGTGGCTAGAAAGACAGTTTTGCAAAATAGATGACGATTCTTCAGGTGTGATACAGGGGGTCAGCATGCTCCAGAATTTACAGAACAAAACCAGAAAATCAGTTCCAGAAGAAAAAAAAACCTCACCAAGTCCAAGGGTCCTTTGGAAGGTATTTAGGCAGAGTCCTTCCAGGACTGACAGAATGTAAAACCCACACCAGATCTTTGGGGAAAAGCCTCAGCTCTGAGCTGCTGGACCCTCCCAGCACCAGCCTGTGAGGTCCCGGGGTCCAAACGCGCGTAGGTGCGCAGCCTCGCTCCGCGTCCCAACACCGACTCAAAAAAAACCCTAAAGCAGAGTAAGACCCAGCAGGATTTGATTCAGCATCTCTTGGGGAAGGAACCGGCCGTGTCAGAGCTGTCTGTGCTCTCAGCCCAGGGGATAAACCCCGGGCAGGAGTGCCCCGGGGACAGCCAGCGCCACGCCGGCCACGCTTTAACCATGGCCAGGGTTAACACAAAGCACATTGCTGAGGACTTTTAAAAGTAAAGATCTTAAAAACACATCTTCTGCCTCTATTTCACAATACAATTTCCCCCCCTGCCCCCCATTTAGAAGCTGCTCCTTTTGCAGGATGAGCTGCACTTGTCTGCTCTCGAACAGGTCTCCACGTGACCGACCCAGGCCAATCTCTCTCTGAAGGTGGAACACCGTAATTAAACTCGGGTATTTTTCTAGCTATAATCCTCTTGTTTGCCGACTACGATAAGGCAACAGTTCCACCACCATTTGCCATCTGTGACTACTTCCCCCTTGGTAGCAATTTATAATTAAAATGATGCAAAACATCTTTGCCAAAGAAACGTTTTTTAATTAACGCAATGCTGCAAAATAATTAGAAGCACAGGAGAAAGCCTGATGCATGTCATATGGTCTTAATTGAATGCAAGCCCCTGCCCTCCAATGTTGATTTTTTAACCCCCCCGGCTCCGCACCCGAAGCGGAGGGGTCTCTGGCAGCCCCCCAGCCCCACTGGCAGCGGGGTCAGCGCCTCTCTCCCCCCTGCCCTTATCCCAGGGGGATTTTTATCCATTCAAAGCGCCTCGGTTTTGTAAAGGTTTGGAGGAAAGGGGGCGGCTCAGCCTGCTCCCCCCGCGCACGCTGCCCGACGCCTCCCATCACCCCGGCGATGCCATGAGCCCCCTCTACTGCCATCACGGCGTGCCCGGCGCATTCCCAAGCTCACATCACGTGTTTATTCCATCAACCATTACTGTACCTCGCCAAAAGCCCCCGGCGACAGGCAGAGCCACGAGGGGGGGGGTCACCATTTATCGGCGTAACCCGCCCCTGCCAGCGGCAGCTTCCTCGGCGTCGCTCCTGACCCAGGGGTAACGTACCGCGCCGTCGCTATTCCAACGTTTCCCTGGCAAACTTCAGCTCGCCTCGAGAAAAGCGTCTGGCAAAGCATCTTCAGAAGCTGCCATCAGAACGCATTCGTTTTCAAGCACCTAGAGGTTCTTTTTCTTTTTCTTTTCCCTTTTCTGAAACCAGTCTGGATGAATCACTCATCCCGTTAAATGCTCGATCGTGACTTAGGCTGCAGTAATATGAAATCCCTGGAGTACGGAGCCCTTCTACATCAAGCGATTTTTAATGTGGCGATGTGCTCAAATTATTCTACATGTAATAGATGCAGTAAGTAAATCAAATATATTAAAAAAAAAAAAAGAGAAAAGCTTCTGAACCTGGGATGTCGCAGAAGAAAACGCAATGAACCTCTCTTCAAGTGTCTTTAATGGGATTTTTCGAGAAGTACATGACAAAGCATTTAAATCCTTTTCAGGCAACACTTTGCTAATAACCTAAAAATACAATTTCAAATTGTTTCAGAGATAAAAGAGGCAGCTAAAAATATCTCGCTAAACAATCTGTTACAACCTGCCTTCTTGATTACTTATGACAGCGCTATCTCCAGTACATAAAAAAAGATGAAAACCCTAAAAAAAAAAAAAAATAAGATTCGTTATTGACAGCGCGTCCCTACTTCGCATGGGGGAACTGCACCTCGCTGAGGGTTTAGCTCTGGACCGATAACCAGCTGAGCCTATTTTGTGCTGTGAGCCCACTAGCAAGAAAAATTTTAAACCATCAGCTTAGGAGTAATCCAGGTTATCCCAGGCAGCGCTCCCGATTAACACGGAGCAACACGGGCTGCCGTGTAAAAGCGCGTGTGCGTGTCTTAACTGGAACCAGCGCCGACGGTAGGATCAGCTCCGGGTTTATATTTAGACCGTCACAAATATAGCGAGGAGTGAAGGGAGGGGGGTGTCCTCAGGTGTCCCGGGCGGGCCCTGCAGAAGGGCTGACGGAGCCCCCGCAGCACAGGAGGGATGTGGAAGGGCTCGGTGCGTTCTGTCCGCACTCTTCCGAAATACCAATCCTTCGGGATGCGTGCCTGCCTGCGGCGCGATGCCCGTTAAGTCTCATTGTTGATTACCTCGTGCCAATGGAGTACAACCCCCCTTACCGATCTCAAGCCCCCTCTGGAATCACTCCCCGGAGGATCTTGCCCGTCTGCAGCATCCGACGGGGCTTTCCTGCAGCCCTGCCGCTGCGGATCCCCGCAAACCTCAGCGGCCAGCGCCAGCCTCGGCCGCCCCCGTGTCCCTCGGGCACGCTGCTGCCTTTTCTCCAGGTGCAAGGGTGTTCGAGAAAGGCACGGAGCACTTGAGAGCGCGATCCAAGCAGCGGTAACGTCAGTCGCACCTCCTCCCTTGCTGCAAGCCCAGGCTACGGACAGGGCAGGGGTCTCCCTCTGGGGGGGGCGCTACGGAGAAAAAGGTGCCTGGGACCGAGGGTGCGGTGTCTGGGCAGCCCACTGAGCACGGAGGGCGTGGGGGAAGGAGCGAGGCGAGGGGTGCGGGGGAGCAAGGCGCTGCTTCCTCTGGTGGGCGACTCCCAACCGAGCCAGAAGCCGGCTGCCATTCCCACCACGCCGGCTGCCATTCCCACCACGCCAGGGACAAACCCACAGACTGCACCGGGGAGCCACGCTCCACCCCTCCACGTTTGCTCTTTGGGACAGTATAGGATAAATTTGCTTATTTTAGGCTTTCTGCCTTTAAGGAGAACCTTCACCGTGCGCAACAGATCTGAACCCCTGTCCCACATCAGCTCTCATAATAAAAAACCCTGGGTTTGCTTTCAGGTCTTTTAGCACGAAGGAAGGCACCGCTGCAGTTCCATGGAGAGCTGGCAAACGTTACTTTAACTTCATCTCTAGTTAGCAGCAGAACTAAGATTTATCATCATCTTCACAAGAGAAGACCAAGAGCTTATCCCATTTCTCCAGAACATACCTGCCTCGACTGAAGGTGTCAGAGAGATTTAGCAAGGAGAGACTGAGACGAACCCAATTTCAACTCATTTCTTAGGAGTACCTCAAATGAACCACGGTCAAAGAGCGCACCTTATGATAAAAACCATCAATAATAAACCTAAAGATGTTTTGATCTCTGTTAGTATCTTCCCCTGTCCACCGTTCTCTCAGTATTTTCCACGTTATCTTTTGACACACCCATGTGGAGGATGAACACTCGGGTCAGCCCGAGTAACCTTCTGCCACTGTTTTGTTTTCGACACGTTAGGCCTTAAAACAAAACATACTTCGCTCTTGAAGGACAAAAACTGCAACAGCAGCCTTTAAAACGCTTTGTTAGCTTGTGTTTAATGAAGACACCGTTTTAGGAGAAGCAAATCAAAGCACTGTTAGAAGCCCTGCGCAGGTTTTTCCTAGTCCATTTGCTGAGCGCCCTGTGTGCCTCAGCACCCCCTGCCCGGTCCCCAAATGCCATCAGTGGCTGCTTACCTCTTCATAAAACTTCAGCTGAGGGACGGCCTCATCGATCTCGTTCAGGCAATAGTCTTTAAACAGCAAAAATCCTGGGGAGAAAAAAAAGCGAGAAAAAAAAAATGTTTCAGAAAAAAAAAAAAATGCATCATTCCTATGATAACGTGTGAAAAGGGACACAGAGACCCCCGGGGGACGTCCTGGGTTGTACGCACCCGTGCAAGCATCCCAAACTGCCAGGGCTGGGCAGCACCGGTTACCCAGCACCTCTACAGCATTCGGAACGGGCAAGGCCCACAAACCCCACTCACCTCCCACGGACACATTGAGCATTTTCCAATTGCTACCTGCGAGAATTTTGTGGGATGTTTCACAAGGCACCGGAATATCCCATTCCTCTTCACGGATCAGATTTTGTTTCTGCTTTTCAGAGTAAAAAAAACTAGATTCTCTTCCCACGTTTTGGTCTTTTGAAATGGATTTACCCACTTTTTATTGGTAAAAAGCAACCTCTGCTGCATTCGATGGTAGAATTACTGGTTGGTGTTACCTCTAATAGGCTTTACAGCACAATAAATTACAGCAGGATCTTTATAGTTCCTTTGCAAGCAATTGAAAGCATGACCTCTGCAGCCTGCGGAGAAATATTTTCCATGGAAAGCATTTTAATGTGCCGTTCCAGGCGTCCCCCGAGGGAAGTGCTGCCTTTGCTGCCCCTGTCCCATTACCCACAGGCCCAGCTGGGAACCGCTCCATCCCGCTCCATCCCACCCAGCTCCTCTCCCAACGGGGCAGCACATCAAGATATAACACACCCCTTTCAAACTTAAAAAAAATAAATATATATACATATATATACACACATAAGAGACCTATTTTTTTAATTAAAATATAACTGTAATTTGAACTTACAGCAAGATTATTTTATATAATACAGCAGAATTATATTGCTCAAGGAGCATGCAGCCCCCAACGCCAGGTCATCTTTGCCAGAGCGCCCTATCTTTTAAAAAAAAAAAAAAAAAAAAAAACGCAAAACCTGCCTCGTGTGCAAGATATTAATTTCATTGTGGTGTGTACAGGACAGCGTTTAACTGCCAGTTATGAACAGCGTGTCCTTTCAACTCACTACCATCTAATCTTATCAAAGAGCTAAATAAGAAAAAAAAAAAAAACACAAAACCCAACCACCAAACTCTGGGAAGCAAACCCGTTAGTGTCAGCACACCAAGCAACGCTCATCAGGCAAACAAAAGCTTTAATTTATGTATCATGAAAATATTGATCAGCTTCTGGTAGCCCCCCTAGCTCTACCTGGCCACCACGTTAAATTTCCTGTCGGAAGAGCTTGTTTTCCCGGGGCGCCCTGGATGGATTTGGTCACGATCACAATACCCAGAAAGGGATTAGGAGTGGACAACTCGGGCACTTGGCTCGTCTCCTTTAGCTCGCTAGGATGCTATTTCAAAGATTAGACCAACTGGGTTGCGTTCGCTAAATAAGGGCAGAACTCTAATGAAGCGATCCTCTTATGAGATTCTCCAAACTTTCTCATTATCCTCAAGAAGAAGAATCGTTCTTGAAACACTGGATAAACAAATGGGCTTTTCTGAAAGCAAACCAACCAACCAACCCCCCCCCCCCCCCATGTCTTCTATTCCTTAAAAGCACTTTGCAAGTTGAGTGCGTTTTTAGTTTCTGGGTGGTTTTTTCCTAAGGGTTTGTCCTAGTTCCCAGGTTACCGGATTCATTCTCCCTAAGTTGCCTTCCCCTGCGGCACAGGAGACTGAGAGAAGCTCCGCGCCGCCCCAGCAGCCCCCACGCCTTGGACGAAGGCCAGAGCTCCCAGCCAGGCAGGCAAAAGCCACCAGGCCACCGCGGGCCATGGGGGCGGGGGACAGTGGTGCCCTCCCGGGCAGGCGCCCCAAGCGAGTCCCAAAGCGTCCCCACCGCTGCCACCCCCCCAAAGTGGCTCAGCCCCGGGAGCAGACCCCGTCCCGCGTTCCCCCGCTCCAAGAACAAAACCTGCCGGTTGTGGAACCAAACCCCATTCCATATCTTACCCATGGTGGCAACGGCAGCAGATCCCGAGCAAAATAACGCTGAACTGACTGAACTTTTTATTTGGACAACGAACCCAAGAAGCTTACAGCCGTGTAATTAAGAGACGAAAGAGCGGCACAAACAGCGCTGAATGCAGTGAAAGAAAAATCCCTGGCGCCATCCCAGCTACTGGCCCTTTCCCAAAAAAACCCACAAACAACAACAAAAAAAAAACCAAAACCAAACCACAAAGACAACTGGGGGAGGAGTGTGAAAATATACCAACACACATTTTCAACAATGCCGTGCCAAACATTTTAGCCCTGTTTAATCATTTCCCAAACTTTTAAATTTAATTATCGCAGAGAAAGCAAAGGCTCCCAGGGCCGGCGACCGAGGCACAAGAGCAGCTCCTGCTGCCCGCGCCGTACGGCCGCTCCTCGCCCCCTCTCCCTTCTGAGCTGCACCGCTGTGCAAAAAAACAACCCTAGAGACATACAAATCAAGAAGTTAGAAACTTTTATAGATGATTAATAAAGTCCTAAGAAGTTACGGCCGTATGAATCAATACTGAGAAAACGTGGTTGGTCAGGTTCCAGCGCAGATGAGCGTGATTACTGCAGCACCGTGTTAGAGCGTACCGTAAAAAAAAATAAAAAATATTTTTAAAATAGTGCAGTAAAATAAATTACAGCATGAAACGCCTCTTCTCCATGAAGTTACCAACGCTGCAATCGCTCCAACACGGCCCTGCACCGGGGCTCACCCCGTGCCCCTGTCTGTTACAGCAGGAGGTGACACGGAAATTCTCTTGTGGTCAGAAAAAAGCTGTTAAGATTCTTTTTTTAATTGTCATTTTTTGCAAGTGGGGGGGGGGGGGGGGGGGGAGGAAAAAAAACCCCGCTTGAAAAGGCCAGTAGCATCCAAGGAGAACATTATTCTCGCACTTGGGGAGTGATTAACAGACCAATTACAGCATCAGCTTTCATCAGCTCTTCACCATCGTCTTCTCAGGAAAAAAAATTAAATACATTCCCTGTTAAGGAAATGCTGCTTGATACTGGCTACATTGAAATAAAGCCAGCTATTTTGAGTTTCCTATGAAGAACCGATGGCCTTGGGAGCACGGATGTACACGTATTAAGATACCGCTTAGGGCCAGGGTTGTGGTGGGACGGCAGGGGTAGGGGAAGGGTTGGGCTTGGTGATCTTAAAGGGCTTTTCCAACCCAAACCATCCCATCATTCTATATCCCGCCTATATCCACGCAGCTTATCTGCTCATCAAAACCCAGGATGTCGCACAGACCAGCTTCCCTTGACAGAAGAGTTCCTAGAATTATTTTTTAGCAGCCATGCTCCAACCAAGCCGTAAGGATTACGTACCATAAGCTTTCCAAGCAACAGTTCAGAAGCGGGCGACACGCGCTGCTCTCCCAGGGAGTCCCGGGTCACTTCATCCCACGAGCTTTCCTCGGGGCTGTTACTCCAGACCCACATGGCACAACCAGGACCTACACACTCCGCACACCTCCAGCAATGCATTTCCAACGACCGCGTGACGGCGCCTGCACCCATCACCCAAAGACTGCCTGCTGGCCTCAGCACTGGAAAAACTCCTCTGGAACCAGCAAAGGGGTCCAGCCCCCTCCCCGCGCCAGGGAAATGAACTCCCTCCCCACTATGGTCTTTCACACGTGATTGATCAGATTCTTTCAGAGTTGTTTTTTTGGTTGTTTTTTTTTTTTTTTTAAGTACATCCTAACGCTTGGCTTGCATCAGGCAACCCCCAGGGCTGCTCTTAAAATCAGCAGCAACGCAGACATGGGAGACGATTTGTGGGTGTCGGGCACAACCTGTTTCTGCAGCAGGTTGTAAATGGGGAAGGGTAAGCCGGGTGATGGAGTTCTTCTTAATTAATCGGGAATCTCATAATTAATGAGGTTTTGGGTTTTTTCCACTTGCCTCATAAGAACAAGGGGGGAAGGTGACAACTTTGGTGTTTTCTCAGTCAAAACGACAGTGATGTCAGGGAGCAAAACGCACCCCTCCTCGCCCTGCCTGGGGGCAGAGCTGCTCCGCTGCGCGGCACCTCGGCGGGGAGCTGGGTCCCACGTACACCGGGAATCGCTGCCGCGGTGCCGGGAAGATGGGTGGTCTGCAGGAAAACTGACCAGAGGCTGATGGTCAAGGACGAGGAATGAAGAAGGACCCGGGGACTGTAAGAGGCTCTTGCAGAGCCTGGAGGACAGAGATGTTAAGGAAAAATCCTTGGGGAAGCCAAGAAACAAAACCAGGTTGCCAAGCGCTGAGCGCGGTTTTTAGCGACTCGTAATGACTTCACTAAAGATGGACAACGGAGGAACACAGGATCAGAATCTCCACTGTCTGGTCGAGAGCATTGCTCAGAAGGATCTAAAGCTCCTAAGTATCAAGAAAAATTCAAAATATTTACAATAAATTATTCATTTAAGAAGTCCTGTTCTGAGATTTTTATCTTTTTTTTGAATGATTGGCCTTAAACCTTTAGCTCTTTTGCAGCCCAACTGCAAATGCAGACACACTCCTCCTCCCCCTCCTTGCGTTGTCGGCTTGGCTGATGGTGCCATCCACGTCCCCCGGTATCAGCACGCTGGAAACCCTTCCACTGCCCCGAATTCAAACGAATCCAGTTACAGCTTGAAGTCCTCCACACTGGAATGGGTTCCGTTTCGCCTTCTCGTTGTACCAATGGATCCTGCGCTCCCACTGCGGCACAAAGGGAATCTTCTCCCCATGTTCTTCCATCGAGTGAAAAATGATGAGCCAGGAACCAGAGCTCTCAGGTAACAGCAGAGCTAAGTGACAGACGCGGCAGCGAACAAGTGACAGGAGTGTAGAGAAGCTCGGGGAGAAGTGATGGAAAGCACAATAAGCACCGTGAACAACGCACGGAAAAATAAGACCGAGAACAGAAAGCAGGAATTAAAAAAATGATAGCGTTAAGTAACAGATAAAAGGAACCAGCAATTATTTACGAAATACAGACGATGACAGCTTTTGCTTTAAAGATTTCTTCTTCCATACTATATAATTTCTGCAACAACCAGATCGCTAGTTGTTAAGAGGAAAAAAAAATACATCTTTCAAAAGCTTTTTCAGGTAGCACCAAAGTAAGGGATGATATCAGTAACACATACGCACCAGTGCCAGCCAGCACCAAGCTCCGAGCCCCTGCTTTCCCAGTCTCCGGACAATAGTTTTTTCCCCGTTAACTTTTTATGGACAATCCTGTACAGCCAAGTTTGCCAAAGGCCATTAATTGGGCTAACTCCAGTTACCCAGCCAAAATGTCTGTCAAGGAGGGGTAAAGATGACCCCGGAGGTTTGCAGCTCAGCCTTAACTGGACACCCGCGACCGGGCACGGCTGGGGAGCCACGGAAAGCAGCCGAGCACCAGGGGACTCGGGCGAGAAAGCCTGTGCCTGCTGGAGGGATGGAGCCATTCCCAGAGCTCATCCCCAGCTGGACAAGGTCCCTTTCACAGCCCTGAAGGGGACAGGGTGAGGGAATTAAGTTAACACATCTCTTTTTTAAAGAAGAACATACTTCTATATCTCTTTCAAATTTTATTACCCCATTTTATTTTACTTGTCTCAATGCAGAGAGCAGCAACGCAGCTGGTGACCACGCTTCTGCCCGGCCCGGCCCCGGGCACCACCTTTACGAGCTGGTGATGGGTTATTCTATTTTATCACCCCAAAGCAAGCCTTCTGCACCACTTCCCACTTCCACGGGAGGCTTCCACACCATCCGCCTTCTCCCACATATGGTTGGTGGGTACCAATGGCTACATCCCCGTCCCCCCCGAGCCCACAGCTCCCCCCCAGGCCATCCCATGGCACGCTTATCCCTCAACACCCTCCATCTACTTCAGTCTCCTCTTGAATTCACACCTCTGTGGCTGCCCTGGTTTGGCCTGAGCCCGGTGCTTCATTGCAGCCCTCGGCTCCGCAGCGAGATCGATGCCCGTGAGCCGCATCAACCCGAAGCCTCCCCGCTCAGGACTGCCCAACGCTACTGAGCCCAAGGGAACCGGGCACTGCTTTGCCAAGATACGGCAAATTTAAACCCCCCTGTTTGCAAGCAGAGTCTTTTTTTTTTTTTTTTTTTTTAAAGAAATAAAGCCTGCAACGTAGAGCCCTTCTCTTACAGTTTTAATACGGAAACGCTGCCCTTTCCGCTTGTAGGGACTAAAGCTGCCTTCTCATTTTACAGTTAACTGTGATTTTCCTGTCCTGATACTGGGGTTATTAGAGCAGCACGCATCGCCCCAGTGCCGGGCATCGAGCCACCGTCAGCCGGGCCAGCTCTGCCCTGCTCACCGACTCGACGGCAGCTCGACGAGAGCCGGCCTCTGCCTTCGCCTGCCGTCTAAAGTTCACCTCTGCTTTTGTAACGCCGTCCCCTGATCTTCACAAGAATGTCAATTAACTGAGAGCACGAAGTAATAATAATAATAATAAAAAAAAAAATTAATGAGGAACTCCATAATAAAACAAACCTGGGAGAAAACTACTTATCTGGAATTTTATTAGTATCCGATTCAAATATCCTTTTTAACAGGAGTAAATTATTAAGGCAAACAGAAGTGGCTAGGTAAGACAGCAGAGCTAAAAATAGCCACATTTAGCCCCAATATAAGTATCCACAATGTCGCTGATTGAGAGGAAGCCGCATCTATTCGCAGCAGACCTGAACGTGGTCCAAAACGCTGATGTAGACTCTTTCTAGTAGGCAAAATAGCAAATTAGAAAACAAAAATACCAAGCTGTTTCCAAACCCTAACTGAACGCGCTGTGTATAAATACGGAAAAACGACAAACAAATAAGCAGCAACATCTGCAGCAGAACGGGTCAAGGCTCGCTGCCCGTCGCCTGCGGCTGACGGCTCCGATTCCCAGGCAGGCAAAGCTCCAGCGCAGGCTTCCCCGTGTCGGGCGGCTCGGGAACACGGCTCCGCAAACCCGGCAGCAGCACGAGGATTCCTCCCCATTTAGGGCACTTCGAGGTCTCCGTCCCCAAGTCCCTCCCAGACCTCCCCTGATCCTTCTTATTTGGCTGAGTTTGGACAACAGCATAAAGAAGTCAAGAGCGTAACTCGAGGGGCATCCGCACGTGGTGCCATCCCAGGCGCCGCGTCCCCAAAAAAGCCTCTTGTGCAGAACGGCCGAGGAAGCCACGGGGCGGCACGCGGGAACAGCAAAACTCACCTAGCGCACCGCAGTGAGACCCTTGGATCTTTGTGCTGAAACCCAGCGCTGGGCTTTTTTCTTTTTTTCCCCACCACCTGAAACGGCCCTCACCTGGAGGCTCTGTTAGCCCTCCGTGAAACGGCGTGGACCCGCCGTGTGACACCCACGAGCACGGCTCCAGCGCCGCCTGAGGCCTCTGTGCAACAGGGAGCCAGCGGCGGAGGGCCAGGGCCAGCAGCCGGGGGCCAGGGCCAGCAGCCGGGGGCTGCGCTTGCCATTTCTGCTGGGGAGTTGCCATTCCTGCTGGGGAGTTGCCATTCCTGCTGGGGAGTTGCCATTCCT
>JADKXX010011522.1:0-27700 GCA_017310255.1 Butorides virescens | reverse complement strand
GCACAGACGACTCCCCTGCACGGATTTTAAAGCTTTCCTCCGGTTCACTCCGTGCGCTCCAAGCGAGAGGAAAGCTGCTGAGAACCGGAGGTTCAGAAACAGATGGCTCTGCTGCTCCTCGGCCTCCTTCCCCTTGTCATCAAAGAAATTATTGACAGAAGCATCTAGAAACGTTAAGAAACTGGCTGGCGTGTTTCTGAACCTACCTACCCAACCACCGCCGGCACGCAGGCGTCTGAGAGCGGACGGTCACCGCGGCACCGGCTGGATGCAAGGCTGTCCGTGGGAAGAGGCCAGGAACGAGAGCAGCACTGCCCCAGAAGGGTCCTGCTCCCTCCCCTGCGGAGCTGGAGGACACGGAGGTCTGGTGGGGCACGTTCCTCACCTCCTGAGGGCACACACCAAGTGACCTTCTGCAGCAAGACCCCCCCCCCCCCAGATCTGGACCAATTCCCCGGGGGGGTTGTGAGCTGCGTTATGCATTGTTTTTTCATAGGACAGATACCGGTACAGAGCAATAAAAGCATTTGACAGGCTTACAGTAAATATCCACGTCCGTTCTCTGCTCTACAAAGGCATTCGTGAGACAACGGAGAGCCAGAGCTCTCCAGCCTCTCCACTCTGCCACTTTCTGACCGCTCCGACAGGCGCTGCTCAAAGTTCCAAGACTTAACAGCCTCAGTAATTTGGAGCCTACTTACTCCTCTCCTGGTTTCTGCGCTTTGCTCCTGTTACTAATGAGCTGTCCCACTGAGATGAATGAGTAGAGCTGGCAGGGCCGGGGAATCTGCGTTATTAGGAGTAAGGAGCTACGCAGGTAAATCTCATTAAAGTTGTTATTATGCCACACAACAGACACGGCAAACTAATATTTACCTATGTCAGAGCGGTGTTCAGAGGCTTAATTGGGCTGTGAATTGTTTCAGGACACATTGATAAAAACTCCACGGGAGCGCGACTGTTTTGGATTGACTGAGAAATTGCTGGGCGGGAGGAGGGGGGGGGACACGATGACATCAAGACTTGTCCCCAAGCATGAGCATCAGGAACGGGCTGAGAAAGCTCAAGTGAGCACGGGCAGGTGGAAAACGCTGCCTTTGGCGTGGAAGTCACTTTGCACCACACGAAGGAGGAGTTTATAACATTTTAGCTCAAAGCTTTCCAAACCAGGCTGTGCAGCCCCTCCGCAGGGGTTGGCGGCAGAGCTCGCGAGCCACGAAGGCGTGATGGGGGGCGGGGGGCTCACCCCGCAGCGGGGCCGGGGTCCCCAGCCCACCTAACCCCGGTCCCTCGGAGGCCACTGCCGGAGCCCCGGGTGTGCAGCTGCGGCAGGACGGAACAAATCCCCGAGCACCCACCTACTCGGATAGGGGCGAGTTTACGTGCGTGCTTCCCAGGATAAAACCAACCGACCTCCGAACCACGCACGACAGAGCCGCTGCAGGCTGCGGTACGACCAGCTTGGGCTGGGCTGCTGGCACGTGGGTTGGCTGAAAACTGAAATGTGGGAACACCCCAGTGAAATTTCAATCAAATCATTTGTAGTATCTCTCTGTATGTTATATCCGTGGTCGATCTTGCCCATCTTCCCTCCTACAATACCACTTCTGGAGTTCAAAGTTTCCAGTCTGCCTGGAATTCTTGATAACCCTAACCCCAAAGTGTATAATTACACTGCTGAGCTAAAGGCTTCCCTGTGACTTACACCTTCCCAGAACTACACTGTATACAAATGCTAATATATATATCAGCATGTGTACATTATCCAGTATGTGAGGTTCCAGATGACCAGACATATATTTTTCCTACTTTAAAGCTCAGGTTTGATCTGCACCTCCACTGGGAGATGGCACAACCGAGCCCCTCCAGAGACAGGCACGGGAGCCCATCAGGCTGCAACCCAACAAAGAAATGCACAATTATTTATGATCAGAAGGAAAACCAAAACGAACACAAACATTTCTTATAGTGACTCTGGATACTGTTTGTCCCTGACACACAAGACCAACATCTCCTTAAAACTGCCTGCAGGTAAAACGCACGTAAAACCTACGGCGGGAGGCTTCAGCGCCAACCCTCTAAATGATCTCAGATGTAATTCATGCAAATATTACGTTTGTTTTGCCACAAAATAAAAGTACATTGGAAGAAATGTAGCTTCCAGTAACATTTAAATTACAACACAAAAACTAGACATTAAACCTAACACTAATTCATTAAAAAAAAAAAAAAATTGCACACAGCAAACCAGCCCGAGTTTTAGAAGGTGGCCGTGAGCGCCTATTTTCTCCCTGTCACTGTCCACCCCCCAGTCTGATACCAGCAGAGCAGGAACAGCTCCCCGGTGAAACGCCTGGCGTTGAACAGTTTCTGTTTCGGTTTACAGTCACACAGTTTCTGACACCTACTTGTGGTTTTGTGTTGTTTTTAACTGTACCATACAAACGGTGCAAGGAAAGCGCGGGTTCAAGAGATTCACAAAGGCCTCCTGCAGACGATCCACAACCCAGGATTTAGCCTAAATTTGAATTGAAAATAAGAAGTAACACGAGAAAGAAGAAGAGCAGTCTTCAAACAGCGTTTTAAATGTAATTTTTTGTTCGTACAGTTACTTCCTGATTTTGATGGCGCCTACTTCTGTATGGTGGCCGTCTTCCCCGGACAGAAAAGGAAGCCCAGAATAAAACCACTTGAACAAACACTCTGCCTTCTTGCTTTTACACGACACCCGCCAAGCAAGTCCTCTTCTCCCCATCATACAGCTGCAGGTTTTTAACAGAATAGACCAGAACTGAGGGAAATTATCACCGTGCTACGAGTCTCATGAACACTGATAAGAAAGTCCAGGGCTGTGGCACCTTCAGCCGCTCAAGCCTTGGGTCAGTAGCTAAGGGATACCCCCAGTCTTTAAAGACACTTCAGCCCAGGTTTTTGCACAGCCCTTCCGACAGATGGAGGAGCTCGATCCATCCCCACGGGGGGCTCATGCACGCCGGCTCCCAGGCCCCGGGGCCACCAGTCCCACCAGTGGGCCAGCTGGAGCCCGGGTGGAGGACACACCGCTTGCCTCCATCCCCAGTGGCGCAGGCAAGCCGTGCCACTTCAGAGCGATCACGAGCCCTAGAAGGGACCAGAAGCAAAACCTACTAATAGTTTAGAATCAAGATCTACTACTAATTTTGTCATCCCCTGCTCATTTAACAGCCAAAAACTCAGGTGCTTTTCCTTACTCCCAACCAAGTTTGACTGCTGTCATTATTTCCGCAGAGGACTATTTAATTAGTTCAGAATGCCAACGGCACATAGACCTTATGCTTAAATTAAACAATAGCTTAAGCAATGCTCTGGGGAGGTGCTTTTCCCAGCCTGTTATTTTTAGGTATCGCGGGGAGCGCAGTGCGCTGTGCTACCACGCTGGCAACAGAAAGAGGAAGAACAAGACTGTTTTTTCTCAACCGATTTTAACTCAAGAGCCATCTAACGATTAGCATCAGAATTCTGAAATAGCGAAAGACGATGGGTCCGCAGCTAGAGAAACAAGCAACAGAAAGCATGATTCACTGCCCTAAAAACCAAAGCTCTTTAGCTGTTCTCACCCTAGTTTGTTGGGTTTGGTCGTTGGTTGGTTTTTAACAGAAAGTTGTCACTGCCAAAGCTGGAGGAAACGGCCGCCAGCACGGCCAGGAGCGCGTTTCCCTCCGGCTGCGGAGGGCAGGCAGAAAAGTCCCTCCCCACGGCTGAGGTTATCTGAGCTGAAGGAACCAGGGAACAGACTCAACGCTCATCTGCTCTGGAAGCCCAGCTAAAAAGCTGCCGGCACACACGCCAGCCGTACCCTGCTGGAGCAGAATCCCGGGGGCCGGGAAGATGCCAGAGAGCCCCTCAAGACAGGCGTGGGTAGGAAGAAGCACTGATACAGATGGCAAAACGCTCACCCTGGCTGGGAAGTCCTCCAGCTTGGAGCCTGCTGATTTCAGAGGATATAAAAGACAGTGAAATGAATCACCCAAGAAAGATCATTCCCTGCTCTACAAAAGCGGATGGCAAATAGGGGGGAAAAAAAAAAAGTTTATAACTTATTACGTCAACTACCATTTTTTTTAATTGGTTCATTTTATGAGTGTTATATTTCAAGAAAATAAAACAGAAATGAGATCCAGCTTCAGGGGGGAAAAAAAAAAAATGCCGTTACTTACTAGGCAAGGTGAAAAGCTTATATTGCAGCATGACCAGCTGCTGGAACAGCTAAAACATGTCCTGTTCTCGTCCTTCCCCACAACCCAAACCCAACGGCTCTGCGTAACAGATGAGAATCTGAGAAGGGTGTAGACAAAGTGCTGTGTCCCACCAGCTTCCCAGCAGGCACCGGGGAACCCATGGCCCAACCTAAGCCAGGACCTGCAGTCCTGTCACATCCCACAAGTTTGGGGCCTATAGGAAAGATGGGGAAAATCTTTTTAGAAGGAACAGCTGTGACAGGACAAGGGGTGATGGCTTTAAACTGAAGCAGGGGAGGTTTAGACTGGATCTAAGGAAGAAATTCTTTCCAATGAGGGTGGTGAAGCCCTGGCAGGGGTTGCCCAGAGGGGGGGTGGAGGCCCCATCCCTGGGACCATTCCAGGCCAGGTTGGACGGGGCTGTGAGCAACCTGATGTGGTTCAAGGTGTCCCTGCTCCTGCAGGGGGGTTGGGCTGGGGGACCTCTAGGGGTCCCTTCCCACCCAAAACATTCTCAATTTTAAGTTCCAAGCCAACTTTACTCACTGCCCGGCAGGTAGATGTGATTTGTCGGGAGGTCCAGTGTCAGGCATGCGAGCCACTGAACTATAACCAGCAAGAAGCTTGCTCCACAGCATTTCACTTTAATAGCCACGATAATCCTGTTCTGGAGTACTGCTGTGACCTAACTCGCTCCCTTTACACTTGGCAGCCGTACGTGCTGCTGCAGACCCCCATGGGCCCAGCAGCCCCGCACGTGGGGGCTCACAGCAAACCTGCCCTGGGGAAGCGGCACTTCCACGAGCGCGCCCACCCCGCAGCGCCCGAGGAACTCGGCGTGAAATCCTAACGCAGCCGGGCGGCGGAGAGCGGGCTCCACGTGGAGATTACAGATATCGGGATACCAGAGAGCGCCTCTTGTTCTAAAGCGAACGCATAATCTGGTGTTGTAGCAAACAGGATGTGGTAAAAAGAAAATTAGCTGAAGGTGGTTACGCACTCCGCTTCGAGACAGGCTGTACTTCCCCATGCCGCTTCTGCTGTGGAGGAAGCAGCTTCTGCAGGAACAGCCGGCCGCCGGGCCAGCAAGCGCTGCCAGAGCATTTTTCTGGGTGGCTCTGTTATCTTCATGTCCTCTGACTCATTAGGCGATTCTTAGAGAGTTCAAGATCATTCTGGAGCATCGCTCCGGCAAAGTCATGCCGCCATCAAGAGATGAGAGCAGCCGGCTCGCCCGCACGAAGAAAAAGATGTAAATAGAGGACAGACACTTGTTTATGCAAATCTTCCCAAGTCTCCAGGCCATTTTCATCCCCGAAAGGGCTCCTGCCACGCTGCAAGCCGACGCCAGCTTCCTGCTCTTATTTTGGTTTCCAAGCCCGAGCCCCCCATGCGATCCCCTGCAGTTGCACGCCTGGAGGAGGTGGTGGGGAGGGAATCTGGGCCAATCTTTTACAGCGGGACCTGGAAGCACTGATCCTAAAAGGATTGAAGGGCTCTTAAGGATAAACACTTGCAGCTGGTAAGACCAGCACCATAATTAGACATAACCACACGAAAACATCCAACAGGAACGACGCCACATAGGACATCAGAAAGACTTTTATCAGACAACTGATAAAGCCCTGGTTTTTACATTTAGAGGAAGGATACCGAAAAACAGGGAAAAAAAAGAAAAGCAATGACCTGGAGCTGTAAGAAAGAATTGTGGTCTGGAAAAAAAAAAAAAAAAAGCTTAACAGTCCTCACTGACATCGCTTGCCAAAGGGAAAAATAGGTAGCTTGATGAAATTTTATAATTACTGTATAGGGAGGAGGCACTGTATACCAGGCAGCTCTGTCACTGAGAAAATGAAGGCAGAGGAAGAGCCAGCAGCAAGGGGATGAGGCAGCGGAATTACAGCGTGAAACCCCCCCGAGCAGGAGCTGCCTCCCACGGGGCGTCCGCCCCGACCCGCAGGCACAGCCTCCGCTCCGGCCTCTCCCCGTCCCCGCCATGCAACGCGATAGCAACAAGAGTAAAAAGGTGATTAGACTTTTAATTACCTCACCGTATTTATTTCCACAGCCTTTCGCATAATGCTTGCCTAAAATTGAAGGTACTTTACCACAAGCAATTACGCTAATGTCTGGAAACAGAACTCGTTTAATGGCAAAGAACAAGCTAGAAAACGCAATAAAATTTAAATGAACAACCACAGTAGGGAAATACAATGTTCTCTAGTGCAATGCAAAGTCTTCTGTTAAAAAAAAAAGTCATGTTTATCTTTCATCTTTTTTTTTTTTCTTCTATTCTAAATCCTTCCTCAGAAGAAAACAGCTTCAGAAGTAACCGAAACTCCAGCAGTGGTCACAGAAGACCCCGCTTCCAGGTAACAGAGGGCAAGTCCTGCTATGACTGTACCAAGGAGGGAGGAGGAAAAAACCTCTCTGCACATCTGTGAGCCGTGCGCCTCGAGATCTGGGGGAGCAACGAGGATGTTAATGAAACTCTGGGCTGTAAAGTTGCAGGTCTGATGGCTAGAACATGGGGAAAAAAGGTAAAATCCTCCCAAGGTTACAGTTACCCAACTATAACTGCTCTAACTTACCCAAATATTCTTCGCTGTCCTTTGGAACCAACTATTAAGGAAAAGTATTCAGCTACATAAATAGAAGTATCCATTGCATACAAGCTGCTCTGTTTGACTTTTTTAAGGAGGGAAAAAAAGAAAGGAAAAGCAAAAACAACAGCAACAAAAAAAAAAAAAAAGACTTCTTCATTTCATTAGCACCAAACAGAACCAAGCAGTTAAAGGTCAGCCTGTGCTTGGTTGCTTAAAATTCCCCTTACTTTGCAACGGCCATGCTACAGCAAAATATTAATGATTCGGCACAACCATCTAAACTGAAAGGCAGACTGAGGGATGTCAGCACAAGCAAGGTACCTTATGCATTTACAGTGTCAGATGTTTGGCCAGAATGAAGAGTCACAGTTTCTATGCACAAAGATACAGACTACACCTCAACGACCGCAGTGCAATGGCAAGCTCCACAAGATGCCTGTGAACGCGTACTTTAGCCCGGCGTTTCCACAACCCTCTTTGTTTAAAGCTATGAAACCCATTCGTGACCATCTGTGATACAAGAATACTTATTTTCATCTGCCGACACTTCAAGCTCTCCCTCCAGAACACTCCGATACCTGCTGAGCTGCGCGTTTCCAGGTGACCAGGAAGGCTGGAGATTCCTGCTCCCGCCGGGAAGGAGACCAGCTAGAGCTCAACCAGCCCAGGGATGCCCCCACTGCACCACCTTCCCCTGCAAACAAGGCACAGCAGCACTTTGTCCTTGGGCTTTTGCTTCCACTGTTAATTACAGTCTAGCATATTTTGGATGGGAATGGATCCATTGGTCTCCTTAAGCATTCCCAGCTGGTTTTACGGTTTTGTCCCCGTTTTGCAAGGCAAGAGCAGCTGTACTATCCTGGCAGACGTATGCCAACCCCCTCCTCAGATCTACTGGGCAAAGATTTTGCAAGCCCCTCAAGAAATCCATCCCCCCGCTTTTCTACCCATCCTGCTACTAAAATGGTTCCATTCATACCCAGATTTTCTTTCAATTCGCACATTAAAGCCTCTGCAAAATGGACTGACCTCATCATTTCCGCAACAACTTCTCTGGTTTTGAAGACTGTTCAACCACACTTCTCTCTTTCACAGCCTTTACCTAACACCCTGTTTCGATACTTCCTTGTAGGTCGTATTTAGCAGCCCGCTAAGCGAGCTCGGCTCATTCCCACTGCTCCTTCCTGGACTCTTCCCAGCAGGTCCGTGTATATTTTGTAGCCCAGCGCCAGGATGGACACACTATTCTGCCAAAAGGGGATTACTTCACACGCCTCCCTGGCTACAATCCTGATCTCGTATTTTAGTCGCGTGATCTAGCTGAGACAACACAACCTACGGCTGACTCTAACAGCCGAGTTAATTAAAAACGTCTCCCCGATCAGCGCTTCTCCACCCCGTATCGGTGCAATTACCCCAGCAGAGGTGTAGAGGACACTGCTTGCTCCAACCCAGGAGCACTGCGTTTCTTCCCCTCTCCTAGTTTACGGAGCTCTGCTGTAGTTCTGTCCTTGTCCTCGGTGCGGTCACAACCTTTCTCGGCTCACAAGCAGAACAGGGAGGTTCTCCACCCCTGCATTCACACCGTCGATGAAAACGCCGCGCGGTAGCTGACCGCCAACGCTCTTGCGCAAGCTCCCCATGCACACCCTTCCACGTTCACACGGAAGCGCCGATAACTGTTCCTCAAGTCAACTTTCCCAACAGCTTCAACCCAGGCCGCATCTCCCCGTGCCGCCAGCAAGAACGCGATGTCAGACAGTCCAGACATCACGCATGGTATCTTCCCTACTACTGCTCCCTGCATCAACAGGGCTTATTACCCCTGCAGAGGGAAAAAAAAAAATGTAACTGATGCTACACATTATATTGTTGACAAGCCCATACCAAGTAATATAATTTTCTCCTCGATGTTTCCAAATAATGTAATTATTTTTCCAGTAGTTTTCCAGAACATGAAGTTAAGCTGACAGATCGCCTTGCTTCATCTTCCTCCCTTTCACAACACTTCATTTTATTGAAGACCTTTGTTTTAGTAAGTCCTGTCCATGTTCCAGCGTTCTTCAGACCACCCACAACACTCATTTTTCAGCAGGCGTTAGAGAGAAGTAACAAGGCAAGCCGACCTTAAAAATATTTACATGAGAAAATACAACTTACCGATTTTCTGATGAAAGATCTTGTCAAAGGTTAATTCACCCCTTTCTTCAAGGTACTTCTGCATAACACTGCGGATACTGAAAGAAAAAAAGGAGGAGTTACTTGCAACCGCTGCTTTTAAACCAGACTTTTAACCCACTTTGGGGAAAAGGATCGCTAAAATGAAACATCAACGTAAAAGACTCATGAAAAATGAGATGCCACTGCCCATCTACCGCATCAGCCCGTGGCCCCAAGGGCAGCCTGCGGCTCCATCTAAGGACCATGAGAGCTCGCTGGTCTGCAGCCGTGAACGTCAACTGGCCCGCGGTCAAGGTACAGACACGGCGAGATTGTTGAATCCACAGAATTCAACATCGCAAATTATTTGATGACAATTCAATCCATGAATACCTTTCCAGACATCGCCTTACTAGCCCGAAATTAGCCTTGCAGTCTCAATACTGTGATTTTTTGCGGGTTTTTTTGGTTTTGTTTTTTTGGGTTTTTTCTAAAGGCTCTTCGAGTTTGAGGTACACAAGAAGTATCACTCTTCCCCATTGTAAATATTAACACTACCCAGTATAGAACATTAGTAGCGTTAGAACCTATTCAGTGTGGAAGACACTTCAAGTTTAACATATCAATGGCCTACCCCACACAGCGTGACGCGGCTGGAGCTCCCCTTCCAGAATCAATACTTACCTAATAAGCTTTGAAAACAGCGCAACTGAGCGTAAATTGGGAAAAGAAGCCATCGGTGCTTGCACATAGTTCCCCATCACCGCATGCCACTACGGAAGCAGGAGCACAACCGCCAGAAGCAGAGCTCCCAGGCTTCCCCTGGGTTTGCCCAGCGGGGTTTTTATCCCAGTTAGGTATTTGCGGGTTGAACGGAAGGGTGGCACGGGGCTGCCCCTGGGAGCTGGAGCACCAAACTCCGCGTGTTCTTCCCCAACAAGAGAGAAAGGAGACTACAGGCAGAAGCCCATGGGCAGTATCAGCTGGAGCCCTGGACTGGCCGTGCCTCGGGCGAGCGGAGCCCTGGGGTCACAGCTCTTCCCAGGGGACATTCGGGTCATTCCTGCATCAGGTTTTAGCTTGCACCACATAAAATAAATGGACAAATCAATCAAAGCTACATCAGGCTCTTAACACCACAACTGCCATATATCATTTAGAAAACGAGCCAACATAAGCTCCATTAGGCCCCCAGCTTGGCTGCAGCGCACTTAACATCTACTTTGCCTAATTTATAATGTCACAATCACTCATTTAAACCGCATTAACAAAGATTTCCTTTATTTGTCAAGTAACCTCAATATTCGTTTTAATATAATGCCTATAAAAATTTCATATGGGCAACAATACAAGTACATGAATTTTAAAATCAATGTAGCCCAGCAGTGCTGTGCCTTGGTAAAACAACCGTGCTGCCAGAGTAGCAAAATTCCACCAGACCTTTTCTGTTTCCACTTTTAAAATCGATTATTTTTCATACGTAACTATTTACTTTTTATAAAAATAATACCCGGTACAAAGTACTCCTGCCCTAAACAAGACTGTTAAATATCACTCATGTTCTGCAGGAGTAAGACCGAGCACCCAATCCTTGTAAAAGGCGGACTCCGAGCTACGTCACGGCAGGAATAAAAATGGAAAAACCTGCTTCTGAAACGCAGCAGAACAGGCCAGTTCTCATGGACAGATTTTAATGTTTTTGGAGAGGAAAAATTAGATTACTGTGGTTCTTTCTCATCCATTTTTTCTCCAAAGCCTCTCCATTAACACATATTTGTGCAGTTTTGGGTCACGGCGAGCAGCAGAGCCCTGCCCGAAAAAGCTGCAGACCTCACAGACAGCCCTGCGAGGGGCTGGGACCTCCCCTCCCGCGTGCTTGCCAGGACCCCGTTACTAGAGCTCCTGAATTATAATAAATATTAAACATAGAATCATAGAACCATAGAACCATTGGGTTGGGAAAGCCCTTTAAGATCATCAAGCCCAGACGTTCCCCTCCCCCTGCCATCCCACCACTAAACCCTGGCCCTAAGCATCTCATCTGTCCTGCTTTTAAAAACCCCCAGGGGTGGGGACTCAACCCCTTCCCTGGGCAGCCCCTTCCAGAGCCTGACAGCCCTTTGGGGAAGGAATTGTTCCCAATGTCCAAGCTAACTTGAGGCCGTTTCCTCTCGTCCTTCCATCGCCTTTGAGGGAGGAAGGTATTCGCACTCCTCCTCAAAGGAGGACCTGAGGCGTGAAGCCTGAATGACTTGACCAGAGAAGAGCCTATCGTGAAAGACGAGGAACTCCTAGAGAGAGTCCAGAGGAGGGCAACGAGGATGATAAAGGGTCTGGAGCATCTCCCCTACGAGGAAAGGCTGCGAGAGTTGGGCTTGTTCAGCCTGAAGAAGAGGAGACTGAGAGGGGATCTCATCAACACCTACAAATATCTTAAGGGCGGAAGTCAAGAGGACGGGAGGAGCCTGTTTACAGTGGTGTCCAGTGACAGGACTAGGGGCAACGGGTGCAAACTGAAACATAAGAGGTTTCAGTTGAATATGAGGAGGAACTTCTTTACTCTAAGGGTGACAGAGCACTGGAACGGGCTGCCCAGGGGGGTTGTGGAGTCTCCTTCTCTGGAGATATTCAAAGCCCGCCTGGACGAAGTCCTGTCTAGCATGCTCTAGGAGAGCCTGCTTTAGCAGGGGGGTTGGACTAGATGATCTTCCGAGGTCCCTTCCAACCCTTTCGATTCTGCGATTCTGCAAGAAAGCCAAGGAATTAACTCGAAGAACCTAAACCCCACTCTAGGCAATTACTCTACAAAGAGTTTTTATGCACATCTCAAAGCCCCCCACGGGGCACAGACCTACGAACCCCGCGATGCAAAGTGAGAACTCCGGCGGCGAACCACCACGCCACGTTAAACGAGAGCTGGGAGGGCTGAGCGCTGCTCATCAGGCTTCAGACTATAAATTATTCAGTGACAAACCTGCTAGTCTTTCTATTTCTTCATTAAACGCTGGGTCTACTCTCTGTGGATCTTTACAACTGAAACGAAATACTGATTTCGAATGAAGAGGAAGCAGTCAATAGAGATCACGTTCTCCACACGGGAAAAGCAAGGCAGTAAAATAAAATTTATCGTGCGATTGGCAGAACTGCAAAATTTGGCCGCCTGTTCTATGGGTAGATTTTAAAAAAATATAGATGCGAGCTTAGCATGTTTAAAACGGTGACCGTAAAACTTAATTCTTCTCATCCATCCATAAAGCATTAGTGCATCAGCGGCAGAATACCTCCAGCCGCACGGACACCGTCACGTACTGGTGAGCACGGGCAGTAAAACCCGCCCGGCTCCCCCGGTGGCACGTGGCCACCGAGCAGAGCAGGCTGGCCAGCAGGACCACGGCACGGGCAGGGGGACACGGCAACCTTCAGCCCAGGAGGGTTTAGGGCTCCTTCCCTCTGCATCCCTCCCCGCCAGCCCCCTGCCTCTCAGGAGGACACAGGAGGACACAGACCCCCCCGGTCACAGGAGGACCGCTTGTGAACAAACGTGGCGAGCACCCCCAAAGACCACCACCGACCCCCTCCTCTGCCTCCTGGCTGACCCGAGCCCATCAGCGCTGCCCGTCACCGCGCCTGCGCTTGGAGCACTCTTGGGCAATGTCCCATTCCCGCTGACCGCTAGACCATTAGTAACATAATAAGCCTTTTTAATAACGATGACATCAAGAAAGCTTTCCTTTGCTCTAACAAGTGCACTGCAAGAAATCGCATAAACATCTCTTAGTCTAGACAAGGGGAGAAGATAATGAAAAATTTAACGTGTGACTGAAGCGTCCAGGAAAACGCTCCGATTGTGTAACGAACAAATCTCTCCAACGCTTCTCCTCCTCTCCCCTGACATCCAGTACTTCTGGTCTGATGGATAACGCGTCAAAGGAACAAAACGTTTTTGCAGCTACAGAATCTGAACAAATCTGCAAAATGATCAGAGGCTACGGGAGCCCACGCTGCATTCCAGCTTCTAAACAACAGACTTTCCCCCCTTTGAAATCATTTCGCCTTATCCATAGGAATAAATAGGGGTAAATTACGCAGAGTGGATTACAACTACCCAGAATAAGCACCTTCTAATTCTTGCATGGAAGTTAAAGGTAAAAATCCTACCAAGCTCAAAAGAAATGAAGCAGAATCCAGATATCCTTCAGAAGGATGGAAAAATTTAAAATGGAGCCTAGCACATTCCACCAACAGGGGGGAAGGTTCCCTCTCTGCCTTTGTATACTGAATCATTAGTTGCCCTACACGCAAACAATCCAGGATTAAAAGCTGCATTTCGCAGGAAAGTAGCCATTTCTGAAAAGCTTTCCATATCCAAATACGCTTTCAGCACAAACACCGCGCTAATGCGAGGCGTGGACCTTCTGCACGAGTTCATCTCGGTTCACAGCAGCATCTACCTGAAGAGCAACGCTCAAACTAAGCAGGACAAAAGCAGGGAGACTTCAGAAACAGAAGCATATCCGACCGTATTGCTGCAAAACCTTTTGTTCATGTATTTTTTATTTCAGAGAGGAAGAAAACAGCAAACAAGAAACATTTCAGAAACGCTCCGTCTGCTGTCCACATACCACAGGTCAGCTGAACAGGACAAGCATATTTAGGGGAAAATCAAAAGTCAGGCTTAAAGTCTTGTGAGAAACGCAACTCGGACTCTGGAGACCTCTTCGCTGGTTTAACTGGGACCAAATTTAAGTGGGTACCTGGGAGCACGGTGCAGCCCTTTGCCCCGTGACCAGGCAGGCAGGGAGCTGCACCAGCCCCAGGGCCAGGCAGCACCCGCGCCGAGGTCGGGCAGAGAGCACCAACGTAGCAGTGAGATAGTAAAGAATTTTGGGGAGAGTTTTCCTTTTTTTTTTTTTTTAATCTCAAATAAAACCAGCCTCTTGATGCCCGGCAACACCAAGGGCACCCAGGTAGCACCTCATGCTGATGGCGAGGGCAGCAGGGTGCCGCAGCACGGACGCGGGCGCATCCCCTGCAGCCCCGCGGGAGAAGCTGCCCTTAAAGACAGGGCTGACCAAAACCACCGGGCTCCCGAAGCGGCTCGGAGCGCTCTGCCTGCCCAGACACAGGCAGAAGGATGACTGTCTGCCTCGGCATCAAGCAATGAACGTCGCAAGGTCACTCTAACCTGGTCACCTCCCCAAAAAAGGTGTTTATGGGAAGCGTGAGCTGAAGAATCTGTTAAAAGGAGCCTTAAGGCACATCTTGAAGCTCTGGTGACTATAGCCAGCATCCCGGTCTTTCAGACTTGATCAAAGAAATCCTTCAAGGTTAAAATACGTTCTGTAATTAAGAAGCTCTCACTGCCTACGGGCACACGTGGCGGCACGCAGTTTGACAGGACACAGATAACAGTCGCAGCGCCAAGGTCAGTACCGGCGGAAAATGCCTACCTGAAAGCACATCTTCTGAAAAACTAAGAAGAAAACACATTATGTTCTTTTTAGCACAGAAAAGGACACGTGTACAGCAAGAGCACCTCTCACCCGCAATCCTCCCTTCGCGGGCGAGCTACACCAGAAGCAGCAAACCGGGAGGTTCCCCAAAGGTAGAGCCGACCCCAGCGCAAGGACCTGTCCTTGGCTGCAGCCACACGCCAGAGCGACAGCGATCCTTACTCCTGCTGGGTGTGTCCCCCGTATCTGCATCCGTGCAGCCTGTAGCGTGGCCACGGAGCCCGAGGAACCAGCAACCCGAGCCAGGACAGACAGCCGGGAGCTCCACTGCAACCGATGCGGGCGTATGCAGAAACTAGAAGTTATGGAGGAGAGTAAAATAAATGGCATTCGTTCCGACATCTCCTAAAAGTTCTGCTATTAATTTCAAAGATGAGCGGCTTTTGTCCCCGCAGGTTTGGTGTACTAAATTATGCAGGAGTTCTTCTGAAAGCCGCTCGCACCTAGGAAATGGAAAGGGTAAAGAAAGATCCAATGGTACATACACATATACATACTCTTACTACTGGAACTAGATCAAGAAGCTACTTACTCTTGGCCTTCTTACTGCTGTATCTTAAAGGAGCTTTTAATTATTTAGTATAAAAGGACGGTATTTTTTCTTCTAAATCAATAAGAGTTCACGTTTCTGGGTTATTATCTATTGTACAGATGCACACACGCACACCATGGCTTGAAGAAAACCAAACCCAAACATTTGGCCTTACTGCGAGGACTAAAGCATCGTCGCTGCATTAAGAACGCGCGCTCACACTCACCACTATATTCACCTATAAGCCGAACCAGAAAAAGGAGAACAGAAAACCAAAGCGAGAACGAAATGGCAGCTTTACAGGGACCAGCCTGAGGAGAGCAGAGTTCAGCGTTCAACTCCACCAACATTTCCTGGCCATCTCGGGCGAGTCACAGACGGCATCTCCCGCGGGTCCCCAGTCTTTAAAATAAAGCCGTGTCTCTTTTTCCCCCCTCCTTTTTGCCATCAGTACCATTCAGTACCCAGCACGCTATGCTCCTGCTGGCTCCCGGCACATCCAAAAACTACTCAAATGCTAACAGTTATTTCAAGAAAAGTGCTAGATATTCAGCAACTCCATTACCGCTGCCTTTGACTGCCAACCTTCCGCACTGCCCGCACCACCTTCCCGCTCTCCGTGCCCCAAGCATCCCGTTCCCCACTGGACAGTCACCTTCCATCAACTCTTGTCCGTTTTTTCCTCTCCCTTCTTGTTATCACTCCCTATTTCCCTCCCTCAAATCCTGTTCTCACCGTGCTTTCCGCGCCGTACTCGTCACGTCCCCTCATCCCGTCCAGCTTTCATCTCGACTTTCTTCTTCGCCTTCTCGTTCTGCACAAACGCCCCAGCCCGCAGATGCCGGGAAGTCCCACAAGGACCTGAGCTTGCCTGCAGTCAGAAAATACCTAAACCCGCTTAGACCCAACTTCACATGAGAAGAAAATCTGAAAGTCTGAAGTATAATACTAGCAAGGCGTCATTGGCAACGCAGGTTTTCTCCTTAAAGTATTTTTATCGAGGTTTTGCAGAGTAGGATGGAAAACGAGTCACACAACCAAAGACGACAGGGAGAAGGAAAGAACCATCCCAACGTAAAGAGCAAATCTGTGTGACTGATTACTAACGATGCTATTATTTTCTTGCAATATGCTCATCACTGGCACGAAGCATCTCTCCACCTGAACAGAAAACTCCCCTTGAACGAGGCTGAAAACTGCACTGAGTCGCTTGACGCAGCCAGTAACAAAGAAATAGCTTCGCTCCTACGTAAGAGGTAAAAAATGGAGAACGTATCGCAAACCGTTCCATCCATTTCCTTTGGCTTCCTCTCAGCCTCGTATCCAGTTCAAAGTTCAGCAGAAGTTAATACTTCTCCAAATGATTCTGTTCGCAGATGCTGCAGAAGGTATTTCACACATTGCAGCTTCCGTTCGAGCCATTAATGGGGCAAATTCCCAGCACATAAAGCCAGAAAGGACCCTTAGACCATCCAACCTATTTATCTATTTCTTGTAAAATTCCGTGTTTGAAGAGGAAATAAATCACTAGAAAACGGTGAAAAAATATTTTGGGACAACAGCGAAATAACATGGAAAAAAACACGCATTCCTTTTGTTGTTCTACTTTCCAGTATCTACCATATTACACCCGAGAGCAACGCGACATCCAATTGACTTCATTAATGAATAGAGAAGGAAAAGCGATCATCGGCACGATGTTAATTGGCGCACGTGCTCGTCCCACGCTTCGTCTCATCAGCTGACCAACGCGGCAGCCACGAGTGGAAGCAGCCCGCGGACCTGCCCGCCGACCCACGGACCTGCCCGCCAATCCGGGCACCCATGGACCTGCCCCCCGACCCACGGACCTGCCCCCCGACCCAGGCACCCGTGGACCCGCCTGCCCAGCCCAAGGTGGCACCCACGCCCATGGCAGTGGCGCCTGCCCACAAATTGCCGTCATTCTTGCACCGGAGGGCACGCAAGGGGCTCTACCCCTTCCTACCCCAAGTTCACCCATTCCCAACCCATTTTCTGCCTCTGCACGCCCTCTAAAGCTCAGGCGAAGCCCGCTGCCGCGCCATTTCACCCCAGTGCTCTAACGCCCTTATAATCATCAAGGATGATGAGCAGCACATTGCACCCAAGAAGCCCGTTTGCGATGGAAGGGGTTAGAGCTCAGCACCACTTTCCCACAACTCTGGGCCGTGCGTCTCATCCAGGAGACCAAGCAGCTCCACTTGTGCACACGGTATGAATGGAGAAAGTTTATTACGTGGGAGCAGAAGCAACAGCTACGTAACTACGATTTCAAAATACGCGCCGTCCTTCTGCTCCTTGAGGATCATTTGCATTATCATTGCTGACATCTAAAACCAATATAAACGCTTCTAAGTACATGAATTTTTCAGGAATGCTTACACTGAGCTGTAACAGCAAGGCCCTGCCCTTCCACCAGAACGTGGCTACTGAGAAATCACAAGAAAGAGGCAGCGGAGCAAAATCGCATCTCCTCGCTCCTACTGCAATTAAGTCATTCATCAATCATCTTTTTTTTTTTAAACACAAAAATACTGAAGACTTGCCAATTTTTTTTTAATCTTTCCACATCTGTACAATGTTTAGGACTTTCTTTAAAAGTAGCAGGCAAGTATAAACATCAACCGAGCTACCGGGAACTACAGCCAACCATGACTGAACCACACCGCACTCGCCTGCGATTTATTTATTCACTTATCGTCTCGGGATGCGATTTTACAGAGACTTAAATATTTATTTGCACTATCCAAATCCGTCATAAAGTTGCTAAAATCGGACCAAAGATCCTGCCCCAAGGGCATCTGAATTGAAAGCACGACAGGGTCAACAAGCACAGTTCAAAGCCGCGGCAGAAGGGCACGCAGCCACCACAGCCAAAACTATTTTTTTTTCCCCTTATAAAAGCGCGTTTGAAAGGTTTAGCAACGCAAGACTGATCAGAAGTGAAAACCGTTACAAAATATTTGGCCTAAGAATCAAATCTTCTCAGAACTCTTTTAAACATGTTAAAACTACAGAAATGTCCCCATTTTTTTTTTTCTCCCCCAGAGGAACTATCCCCTCCGGACAGGCGAGCATCCCTCTGGAGCCCCACATCCCAAATGCCACGGCAGCCATTCTCCTATGACAAAACAAACAAAAAAAAAGCAGCATACAATTGTCACCATTGAGTTTTTGCTTCTCATCGTGCGTTTTCACCTGGCAGGTATTTTCAGGTCCCAGAAGTAAGGGAGATGTGAACAAATTAACTGTAGTCATTAGAACAATTTGGAAAGAAGAGTGGGAAAATCAGGGGTAAAAAAAGAAAATAAAAAAAAATTTAAAAATCAGAGGACTGATGGAGAGAGACACAGACTCGCTGAAATGTGCGAATAAGCAGAATGTGATGGGGAGGACGCGGGGAAGCCAGGCTGGAGCCTTAAGGAAAAGCAGCAAGCGAGGAGAAGGCTCAGAAAGGAAAGCCAGCGCAGCGGCACCCCCTTGGCCACCCCTGCAGCCCCCCGAGGGCTGGGAGTCAAACCAGGAGAGCCCAAATGCCCAGGGGTGGCCAGCAAACGGCGGCCGCCCGGACCAAACCCCATCCTGCCCAGCTCTGCGCACGGAGCGGCCAGGCTCGCTTCCCCAGGCGCTTCAGGAGTGAAACCCCTGCCCAGGCTTTGTCCTCTTTTCCTTTAAAGTTCAGCTGAACGAGTACTTGCGTTTCGCAGAGCTTGTTTTCCCTGCTGCAATTAAGCCAGAAATGTAATGAACAGAACAGCAGCCAAGAGGCATCCACGGAGCTGTCAGGTGGAGCTGCGTCCCGCGCCCGGCCCCTCAGGACAGGGGTGGCTTCCTCCAAGGTTTGAAGCATCGAGTATTTTATGGGGTTCCCCAGCGCTTTTTAATTTTCTGGGAGGATGCAGAAGCTACCAGGAGCTCTTTTCTCACCTGCCCCTCAAGCAGAGGTAGCAGCGCCTGTGGGTGACGAGCACCCAGCCGAGTCCCCGGGGGCTGCAGCGAAGCCGGGGCGCCGCCGGCGCGGTGTATCGCCAACACCCGGCATCGGCTGGACCGAACCTCTCTTGGCATTTAACGAAGGCTCAGATTTGTACAGCTCTACCAGGCCCTGAGAAATCTGCCTTTCCCCTTTGCAACAGGACACAGCCCATGCTGATGGGAGCAGCTGCTGGCACAGGGGACGGGGGGATTCATATGGAAGCGGTTTCTCCTAAGGCTCTCAGAAATTTTCACTTATTTATTTATGCAAGGCGTATTTATATAGGTGTTTATTCCATATCAGAATGATTTTCTTGGAGAAACCAGTAAGCATGGAGTGCAGCTCTTTCTGGTGAAAACGGCTGTATTTTCTAACGCTGGAAACTGCTGCTTTTACATCAATTTAGTTCAATTAAATTATGTGATTCGGTTTATGCACCTGAACCTGACGGCCCCTGATAGGCTTCTTTCTAATTTTATTAATTACCAAAAAAAATGCTGTTACTGGTAAGAAGATTAAACCAGGCTGTTCCACATGATTTCACCAGAACAGAAACCAAGAGCGCATACGTTCCTTTCCCGATGTTATCGTTCCAGCATTTTGCTGAAGACGTTTCACGTGGGAAGGTCCAGGCACTGAAAAGCCATCATACCTATAAAAGGAGTAGGAACCATGAGGTTTATTCATTTTATTGCAGAGACCAATCTGCCTGGACCTATCTCCCAGCAGAAACACCCCCCGTGCCCCATGAGCTCTCTGCACCCAGTCCCGGCCGCGGCTCCGGGCAGGTCCCAGCAGCAGCACCCACAGCCCCTCCGCACCAGGACCACCCGGAACATCACACCTACAACACAACATCACCCAGATTCACCTTTGGGGATGCTTTCCCAAAAAACCTCCCTAGAAACATCCTTCTGGGTCTGGCACGGTAACAGAAGCCTGCACGCCGATCACTTCCCAGATCACCCTCATTTACCTTTTTTCTTAATTAAGGTAATGACACCCGAGGGAAGGTTTAGGTTTCAAAACATAAGCTTCAGCCTTACAGCATCCCCACAGGAGAACTCACTGGGACATCTCACAAGGCCAGGTCTCTCTCCTGTGCCCAGAGATGCTCCTGTAACCTACACTGGGGAGCTGGGACAGTCCAGGGCCTCCCACTGCTCACCCCAAGCTCAGAAAATCGAACATCAGCCCCTGCCTCTGCCAGGGGTACACCGTGTGTTTGGGAACCAGCTTAGCTTCTGACCTGGACGAGGCAGGTAACAACGGTGCCCCTCCTCCAGGCTCTCATTTCTCGTCCATAAAAGCCACAAGAGCTTTGCAGCAGGACCCTCCTCTTCCCACGCTCTTCTGTACGGGACCATCTTTTATTAAGGCATCAGACGCCGCAGTTACAACAAATAACGCCCTCAAGTCCCAAGTGAGAGACCACCCAACGGGCGCAGAGAGGCTCCTACGCTGACAGTCCATACCCAGCCCTAAGGCACGCACTTTTCCTGCTAAGAAAGTACCGTATGCCAAGGCTAACGAGATAAAAAGCAAGTACACTTCGTTAGCAGCCCTAGCTTCCCGTATTTATACCAAACTATTTCAGGAAAACCATCTTTTTACTACCTTCTCAACCACACACTTCTACTGACAGCAAAGTTAAGAGGCTGAATTTCTAAACAAAATTTAACTACTCACCCCGAGCAGGGCTAAGCTATTCCACAATAAAAACACAAATGTTTACTCTGTCTTGTAATACTTCTTCAGAAAAAAAACCAATTTCCCCCCCCACCTTCAAACAGTGACCATATGAGTATTCAAGCACGCCTTTGCACCCAGGCAACGCACAACATAAGCCTTGGGCTACAAACCTCATCAGTCCTGAGCACGTGAACCAACCTTCGAAACACGCCCATTGCTATGGATCGCACTAAACAGAACCAACAATGGCTTTCTTGACCATAACCGTCGAGAATGATTTAATACTTTGAACAGGGAAATAAAGAAATAGAGGGATAGTCTAGGATAGGATGCAAGCGTGACGGGCAAGCGTGGTGCGCCCGCGCTGCTCCCGGGATATCCTGCTGAGCAGCACTATCGCTTGCAGGGCAGGGGGACAACAGGCATGCTCAAGTTTAGGTTGGATATTAGGAAGAATTCCTCCCCCAAAAGGGCTGTCAGGCACTGGAAGGGGCTGCCCAGGGAAGGGGTCGAGTCCCCAGCCCTGGGGGGATTTAACAGCCGGGCAGAGGCGGCGCTGAGGGCCAGGGTTTGGGGGGGGGGGAATGGCAGGGGTAGGGGAACGGGTGGGCTGGGGGAGCTTAAAGGGCTTTTCCAACCCAATGATTTGATGATGCAAAGGGTCTCAAAAGCACTCACAGGTATTTGTAGCCCTTGCAAAACGGGCAGATGCTCTGCCGCCTCGCTGACACGAGAAGGCGTTCACCACCTCACAACGATCAGCGGCACCTACTCGACGGCGACGCTTTCGGAAGCGCAGTGACACCATTAGAGTAGCTCGCCACCCCCCGCCCCCCCCCAAAGAGAGCGGCCAGCGCGCCGTGAGATGCTCCGTTGAACGGGCACGCTCCGACCTCCAAAAGTACAAACCCACGCTGCTCGCCGCCCGCACACGCGCACTGCGGGTTCACCTACGGCGCTTAATCCCAGTTCTCGGAACGCTCGCCCGGTGTACGCCGCGAATCCAGCCAGCTTTAGCTCTCACCGAGCTTTACTCCCTTCGCCCTCTGCTTAAACGTTCGACTCAAGCAGTGCAATACAGTGGCGCTGCAAAATAATAAATTGGTTCTGTAAAGCAGTTTCATTTAGAACCCCTTTTCCTTCCGCAGTTTCACACACTACAGGTCGATGAAACCATTCCGAGCAGTTTGAGCGTCCTGCATGCTGGCTTTAATTTCTTACTTCACATTTTTCAATTCCATTTTTAGTAAGCACTAGAAACGCTATAAAAATACCAAGAAACAATCTTGCCTGACACTAAAAAAAAACTGCAGATGTCAAACAAAAACCTAAACTGTTTTTAAATTTTAGACAGCCAAGCTTAAGAAGTTCTACTAAAATAATTTACAGTCGTTATTGCTACAAGCAGATGGAACGAGCTTCCACAACGTACCACCACCTTACGGAGCCGAGGTTACCGCGACACAAATTCATCTGAATTAACCATTAGATCCCTAATCCTCCGTACCACTGCGTTCATTGGCACCATTTCTGTGCAAGGCCCAGCAAACGCACAAGCCTTGGAAAAAGCTGGGCCTACTTTTTTTTTCCTGCAAACAGTACTTTTGGAGGTTTCACCACCTGCATTCAGATAGTGGGGAGGAAGCGTAATACAGCCCAAGGCTTCCCGGAGCCTCTACATTCTCTGAACAAACCCCGTATAAAGTAGGGGTTTGGGTACGAACGCGGCCGGTGAGGTGCTGTTAGACCCTGCTGTGTGGCAGAGCACCAGGACAGGATGGCACGCCGGGTGCCACGCTCGCCGTGTCCCACGCTCGCCGTCAGGGACAAGCGAACACGAAGGGAGAGAGGCAGCCAGACGGGAAACGCCATCGATAAACACGACACACACTGCAGCAACGCAGCAAGTGCTGGCAGATTAATCACAGCCAAACTTCATCAGCTTCGTAACAAAGGAGGGTTTTAACGAGGGATAGGGGGGCAGGGGGGGGGGGGGGGGTGGTTTTGCAGACCCGATGGCAACCAACAGCACGGGCCACGGCAGGCGACGGCGGCCGGACCGGCCACCCGCAGCGGTTTGCAACGCCGTGCCATCGAGCAGGAGATGCTGAGTGGGTCGGGTGCTAAACGCAGAAGCCCAGAACGGAACGGGGTGCCTGAAGCGACAGAGAAGCACCTAGAAAGATGCAAAGGGATGAGACGAGCGTTAACAGCAACAAACATGAAAAATTACACCACCAATTGCCAGGAAAATTTTCTTAGAGACAGCACTGTAAATGCATAAGCACAACAAGGCGGCGTTTAAACAAAGCCGGAGAAAATACCGTCAAAGTCACCGAGACTGGCAGCATGGAGACAGAGGAGGTTTAGCCGGTAACTCCAAGATGTTACAGAAGTTTCAAGAAGCAGGCGAACACCCTGACAGACACATCAAAGAAACAGCTGAAATTCAGAGAAAGAGCACAGTCACGCCAAGAGAACAAAATTGAGAAAGCAGAAGCAATGCAGGGCAGAGCCACGACGCTCAGCTCCGAGCGGGAGACGTCGCCTGGGTTTTGCCAATATCCAGTGTCATAACACAGGACGAAAGCAAATCCCAAATAGCTGAGGATGGAATGGGAAAAGGCAACCCACGGACCTCAGCTCGGGTTTTAAACAAGTTAGTCTGAATGCCTGGTAAGGAAGCAAAGGGCACATGGCAGACTAAACTGTCCCGGCGAGAAGCAGCCGGGGTGCCAGTGCCAGTCTTCATCTCCAGGGGTAAAGTGAAGGTAATGGAGGAAAAACATCACGTTAAAAGTCTGATTTTTAAGAAATGAGTGACTGCAACATGCCTCCCTCCCCCCAAGAAGGGTAGGATTCGGAGGGAGGTAGGAGATCAAAGAAAAAGGTCAAGAGAAAAAATAAGAATTAACTTGAAAGGGAGGCAATTACTGAAATAAGCCAGTTAGAGAAGGGAAGATGAGATGAGAAACTTTGTACGACAGCAGCAGGAGAAGCAGGAGAGAAGCCCGGGCAGACGCACGCTATGTTTTGTTACCATGCCCTTGGTATTTGTAGACCAAAAGCACCCTAAGCTTACGTGATGTTTATAGTAAGGAAGCTTTAATGTTAACGTTCCTGGCGAGGACAGCGGCGGCGTACGCAAGCCCTCTGCAAGCCCTGCACCCTCTCTGATTCCAGTTACCTGATCTCCTGGACTATTTTTTCTCAGCTTCACATTATGCAAAGCCTTCGCTCAAACCAGAAGCAGCTGCTGGCAAAGAAGAGCCGTCCTACAGCGTTCTTCCGCTCCCTTTGACCAAAATAAGGGAAATGTAAAATTTACGTGGGAAAGGGAAAAAACATCAGAAGTCTGCTGAATAGCCTAAAAAAAAATGGAGAGCGCAGTTAATTTACTCCTTCCCCCCCGCCAAACTTAAAATATTTGGTGGTAATTCTGTAGAAGCAGCTTAAGGTTTCATATCTGCTCGTATTTCAACACGCCTGTCTTCTCTCCCGCTTTAGGTCCCCTTTCTGCAGGTGACCCTGCCCCTGCCAGCCCTTCTGTCCACCCCTGCGGAGCCACCCGCAAAACGGGCGCTTTACGAAACAAGGGGAAAGGAAAAGGTACCGCGGCCTTCCCGGTTCTTGGCAAGACTCTGGCAACGAGAGGAGGAAACGCCGAAGGGAAGGAAAAGCAGATGACAGAGGATGGGAAAAGGGGCTGGGTTGTTTTGGTGCGTTAGAAAAACAAAACCACACGAAGCCTCTTCCCTCGGCGCTCCGTCTCGTTAGCGGTTTCTGTCCCCTTTCCTCCCGAACCGTGATATTTAACGATTTTGGTACAAAAAGAGTCTGAGGATGCTTCACGTACGCGCAGCAATCAGCAGCCCCGCGGCCAATAAACTCTTCACCCTCGTAGTTTATTTGCTGCTAAGCCTTGGCCTGCAGCCTTGGAATTTATTCTGCCTGCACTACAGCAATTTCCTTGTAAACAGGAAGCCCCCTCAAATTTGCATTACAGTAAACTCGGTTACTTCATTTAGCGTCAGCCTTATCGCAGGAAGATAGAGCGGTGCCGACAGGGCAGGTGTACCAGGCTCCAGCACAAACTGCAACAGGGGGGTAAAACCTTCGCAGGATTTGGGAGGTAACGTCAGCAGCGCAGGACGCCGTCGCCGGGCGGTGGCTGCCCGCCGGAGATAAACCCAGGCCGACCGCGTTCCTGCGAGAAGAGCGCTGCAATAAGGCAGAGGCGTTTAATTTTTCAAGCGTGGACGTGATATTCCAGTGACCTTCCTGCTATCCGTCCCAGTGACAGCCAGGAGCCGAACGCGAGGACGGCTGCTCGCAGCCCAGCGTTACAGCGCCGTGCTCGCGCTCCGAGGAGGAGCTGCTTTTACACACACACAGAAATTAAAAAAAAAAAAAAAAATTATTTGGAAAAATTGTTTGGTTTCAAGCTCGTATAAAGAGAGGGCTTTGCATGTTGGGTTTGTTTTTTTTTTTTACTGTTTCTATATCAACCTGCACTTAGCCAGCCGATTTATATAATTTTAAACGAACCACTTTGCAGTGATACAGACTATTCAAGCATACCCAACACACCATGTCTGTTTTAATGAGAGGGATCAAAAAAACCCAACCAGAAACCAGCACGAAGACATCTGACACCAGAATAACGGTCACAATTTCCTACTGTATGAGGAAATCCCTGGTTTCAGTTAGAAGCTGAGAAGTTCAGTCATTTCAGGCCACCTAGAACCGTTTGTGGTCCCGGGCTTAGGTAAGCCTCTGTTCTCATTTATGTCCACGCTTCCTCTCATTCATCTGCTGAGCTGCCTTACACGGCGCCCGTCCCACGGCACCCCGGCACCGCCTGCAGCTGCAAACCTCTCCCTTGCTCAGGGCCTCTCACCTTCCCCAGAGCATTCCGGGGTTGGGGGGGTGGGTGGCAAACAACCTTTTTCCTTTAATATTCCACGGAACCCACCAGCAGGTTCTCCCGCACGCAGCTCTGGGAGCCACCTAACCCCTCGCCTCCCCTCCTACTCTGCAAAACTTGCTCTTGCACCCGGCCGCCGTTCCCCACCCCACGGAGCCGAAGGTGGCTGAACCGTCCCTCCGAGCTCAGGGAAGCTACCAAAAACATTGACAAAATGCAAATCCCAGAGGAGGAGGGCAGGACACCGCAGGTTCCTGAGGCCTCGTGCTGCGCTTCCGAGGCTCGCGCCGCCCTTCGTGCCAGGGGGTCGGCAGCAGCGCCCGAGCCTCCCCGCCAGCGCCCACGGTGCCGTTCTTTCCGACGGCGGCGTGGGAAGGGCTCCTCCCCTGCACCCCTCCGCACCCCCACCTTCCACCCCCCCAGAGGGGCCATGGCCCCGCTGCAAACAGGGACCAAGCATCCGTAAGGACGGTAATGGACATCACCAAAGCACCGACAAAGGTGAAGCTGGCTCCCCATAAAACACACCGAACCTGAGGCGAACAGCACAGGCTGAACATGCTGGGGATTATTTTCCTAAGCATTTACACGTACCAAGAGAAAAAACAGGCACCTGTGTCTGCCCAGCAAGCCATCCAACCCAAAAATCGACAGCCAAACTTCTTTATCTGAGGTTTCGCCACCTCTGCGCGGGGGGATTAACAGGGACCCCCCGTGCCCCTCGCCTTCCCCTGCTCCACGGCCTCACTGCGCTACCCCGAATTCAGGCGTAACGGCAGAAAAACGGGCGAAGAAGTGAGGAGAGGGCTTGGGCGAGCTCTCGCTGGCGGCAGGCAGCTAGGCTAGGCCACCCGCAGGCTTGCAAACTGCCTACACGTTTTGCAGTAAATTCTGGGTTAGGTTTTTTTCCCCGTTGCAGCGTTTCGTTTGCTGGCTAAATCTTCGTTTTAAACACCTATGCGGAGAGCCACGAAAGAGAGGGCAAGCTTAATTTCAGCATTAAATAAGTAAGCGATGCTCAGGTGATTTTATAACGTACGCACAAGCAGGGACTGCCGTTCAGAAGAAAAGCTGCTTTTACCACCAAAGCCCCAGAAAACCACCTCGGCTATGGCACGGCACCCGTCCGCTCAGCCGGCGGCACCCGTGGAAGCCCCCAGCGATGGAGCCGGCCGCGAGCCCGAGACCTGCTCTGGCTCCTTGCTGTTCACCACCTCCGCTCCGTGAGCTGCTTGCTGAGCGCAAACCTCTCTCCCAAGCCTGTCCTCCCTCCCCGCTCCGCTGTCAAACCTCACGAAGCATCACCCAAAGAGAGCTCTGCAGAATAAAACCGCGAGAACGCTTCGGTTTGGCTTTACCATTTTGTTTAGCTCAACCACTTACAAGAATCTCTCACCCAGTGGATGAAGCATCAGGTTTAAAACCAAATAAACACCCGAACCGTGGTGGGTTGTTTTTTTTTTTCCCTCCCCCCCTCCGGGAGAAGCGGGCTTCTCCACACCTTCACCTGCCGAGAAACGCCCGCAGAAGTTGTTCCAAATAAACGCCCCCAGCCCGACCCCCGCCGCTGGCTCCGGCCGCTGCGCCCCCGACCCGCCGGAGGCCGCGGGGTGCCCGGGCACGGCGGGAGGGCCGCCCGCCGCCTGCGGACCGTTATGTTCAGCCCCGCGGTGCCGGCGCGGAGGGGCAGGGAGCGGGGAGGCCGCCGGGCAGGGGCCGGGGCCGGGCAGGGGGCTGGCGGGCCGGGCGGTACCTGGGCTCGGGCAGGGTGATCTTCTTGCTGGCCCTGGCCGCCGGGGTGCTCTTGCTCTTCTCCATCGCCATCAGGTAGCTGACATCGGCCAGCACCGCCTCCAGGTCCGCCATGTTCCCGCTCCCGCCGCCGGGCTGCAGATGGAGGCTCCGCCGGGGGCAGCCGCCCCCGAGGCGGGGGGTTGGCGGCGGGCGAGGCGGGCGAGGCGGGCGGCGGCGGCGGCTCCCCCGGCTCCCCCTCCGCCGCTGCCGCCGAGCGCCTCCCCGGGTGCGCCTGTGCGTGTGTGTGTGTGTGAGGGGAGGC
>JADKXX010011521.1:0-26524 GCA_017310255.1 Butorides virescens | reverse complement strand
CGGAGCGCGGGCGCGGGGCTCGGCGGCCATGGGCGAGCGGCGCGGCCGCAGGGGCTGCCCGGCGGCGGCGTGAGGGGCTTGCGGCGCGGCGGCGCCTGCAAAAATCCGGACCTGGATTGCGCGGCGGGGCGGGAGCGGGGGGAGCCGCCCCGGGGGCCGCCCGCGGGGATCGCGGGGAGGGGGCGGCGGCCGCTGCCCGCCCGGCCTCGGGGGCTTGGGGGCCGCGCATCGCCCCCGGCCGCAGGTGAGGGCGAGGGGGGCGGCACCCGCGGCTGCGGGCGAGGGGTTGATGGATCTTACGCGCCCGAGGAGGCGAGCGCCGGGCCCCCCTCCCCGGCTCGCTGGTTCTTGGGGTGCGGGTGCTCCCCGGGACAGCAAGGGGAAGGCGAACCCCAAAGCGGAGCAGGCACCCGGGGGGCGCGATGGCCTGCCCGCTGCCAGCCTCCGCGCCGGGCTGGGCGCCTGGCCTCCGCATTAATTTCCTCGTCGTTTATTGAAACGCGCACAAGGAAAAGCGGCCGCAGATCAATGCCTCCGTGCGGAACCCCGTTACTGCTCGCTGAAACTCTTTTTGCTGGCAAAGGACGGTGCGAAACACGGCTGCAGGCTGAAACCTGTGCCAGCCCGCTGCCCCCGCGCCCCCTCGGCACCCAGGGGCTCCCCGCGTTCCCGGTGGAAGCTGTAGTAGTAGCTCTGCTACAGCCAAGCAGATATGCAGATTTCAACTTCTTTCTTTTCTGAATTTCGTCAAATATGTCATAAATAATTGGCTCAATGAAAGGCGAAGTCAATGACAAGTCTGAAGTTTGAAACTCAGCTTGTTTTGAGCTCTTTTCAAGTGCCGCCACTCCTCCTTCCTACACCTTTGTGCGAGTTAATGATCTGATTAAAGCTGGGGAGCGTATACAGCTGGGAGGATTTCACCGTGCGGCTCATTGTGAACCGTCTGAGAACCCGCTTCTTGTTGAAAATGTTAATTTAAACCAAACGGATCCATTGGGGGAGGCGAAGCTCCTGATGGCCACAGAGCGGTGCTGGGGCTCGGGGGGCTGAGCGGGAGGTGGGCGGGAGCGGAGGAGGACCTGGGGCCCGTCCCTCTTGGGAGCTCAGTGTGAAGTTTCCCACCAGCCCCGTTCAAAGTTTTCACCACCAGACGGAAAGGGGTATTTTTGTTTCCACCAATCTGCCGGGCTGGCAGCGAGCGCGGGGTCTGGCTGGTGGGCCAGGCCATGGATCCTGTCGGTCCTCAGGCTCAGCCCAGACCCAGGTCTCTCACCCCAAAGCCTTTCCAGTGCCTCTGCGTTGGCTCTCCTCTTGCCCGGACCGGTGATGGAAGAGACGTTACCCCCTGGGCATGGCGATGGCCAACGCTTTCCCTGGCACCGCTCCCCCAGCCTGGCCGCGCTCAACCCTCGGCATGGGTTGGGGGTCCCGGTGCCGCCTGTGAAGCCCCCCAGGCACGCTTGCCCTCACCAACGCTTGTAGAATTACTGTCTAATTGTGAATAGGTGCATAAACGTGACGCCCTGTGCCGCCGCACACGGACCTACCAGCGAAGGCAAGAGCGGCCGTCTGCGCTTCATCTGCGGCATCACCTTCATAGAGTTTTAAAATGTTTGAGTTTTCCTGAGGAAGGCTGGCGCTGCCTAATGACGGGCCCAAAACTGTTTAGCTCCACAGGTATAAGGAATATTCCAATTTTTTTCACTGGGAGCAACCAGTTTTTCGCCCTTACGGCGCCTTTAGCCCGGTTACGCGAGCGGGCACCTGCGTTCCGCTGGCTCTTCCGAGGGCACGGCTGAGTTGCGGCCCCCGCAGCCCCACCGTCCCTCGCCACCCACCGGTATTTCCATGGAGGGAACTGGTTTTCATTTCCTGAAACGTGAACGTGCAGAAGCAGCAACTGCGCTGCGGGGCGGCTGTCAGCGCCGACCTGGTCGCGTTGCTGAACACCACCGCGGCGACGGCACCGCACCGAGGGGAGGAGGCAGCAAACTCACCCCCCTGCTGCCCGCCTAGCGCCGCCTGGCCGGAGAAGGCCCTTTTGTTTCCTAAACCATTTCAATGACTTTACAGCGACGATGATTGCAATCACGGCCACAAAAATGCCACTTAGGATTCGTAACGCTCTCCTTTTTATTCCTGCACCACGCTTTCGCCGTTATTATCTGCATATTATTGCCATGCACCCCGCAAAGGCGTTCTCGGTGATAATTTCTAGAAAGTCGTGTTTGGTGGTGGCTAAGACAGAAACCTGGCTGGGAAACTTGTTCTTTCTGCTTTGTGTTTCCGTCGGTGCCGGCTGGCGTGGCAGCCACCGCTGGAACCAGGGGAGTGGCGGGTTATAAGAAAGGGTGTTCTCTTCACCCTTTATTTTGGAGGTGTATTTGCCAGGCAGCCGGAGGTGGTGGCCCGGCCCCACGCCACCCGAGGTCGGCGCGCTGCCGGCCGGCAGAGCTCCTGTGCCCAGCCGGAGCGGTGCTGCACCCGCGTGGGGCCGTGGTCATTCGCTGTTCCCTCCAGCAGCGTGTCAAACTCATGCATTTTGCAGTTTTATATCCAGAGGGTTTGAAGCTCGCTTGGACGGGCAGTTTTTCAATCAAAGAGTGGAAGCAAACCTGATTTTTTTTTTTTCCCCCTGAAGCCGAAGAGAGCAGGACAGGTCATGCCAGCGTCCGTCGCAGGGGAATTCCATTCCCCGGGTGCAAGCCTGCAGCTTTTCTTAGCATTTATTCGTACCCCAGGTTTAGCGTCTGCCCGTGCCGCGTGCGAGGTTTGCTTTCACACGTGTGCGCCGCTGGTTTATGCGCGGCGCCAGCGTTTGTGCGGGCGTGTTTGCAAACGGAGCTGCGTGCGCGCGTTCCCCCGGGTGAGGGAAGCCCGGGATGAATCGATGCCGGGGCTGGCAGAGGTCGGAACACGATGCACTCGCGCACGCTCTGAGCACACTTAAGTACCTCCTGCCGTTCCTGCGAGCGCTGCCTGATACCCTTCAATCCCTTTAAACGTGCTCCGAGGCCTCTCCGGGCCTGAGCGCAGGGGTTTGCCCGCATCCGTTGCGGAGCGAAGCATCCCTGCCTCCTCTCCGGCGTTCCTTCCTTCCGAGGAGTGAGTTTCTCCCGCTGTCTGTATAAGATTTAAATGTTTCATTCTGCACTGCTCTGCTTCACAGGATGACAGACGATGTCACAGAGAGTAACGAGCCTGAAGTAGATTTATTCGCGCGCCCTATCCGTACACCATCCCATCAGGATAACGGTGCAAAATGGCACGCCGGGACGGAGGCGTCCGTCCTGCTGCCCTCGGACCCGTGGCGAGGCTGATAACAAACGGGGGCTCTGCTGCCGTGCGTGGCTAACACTAACGACCTCCCTCTTGAGGGGAACGGTCACACAGAAGATGATAAAATGCTTTAAAAATTTACAATATTTCTAATCTATTACCAGCAGCGCACATCGGCAGGACAAGGGGTAATGGTTTTAAACTAAAACAGGGCTGGTTTAGACTGGATCTAAGGAAGAAATTCTTTGCAGTGAGGGTGGTGAAACCCTGGCAGGGGTTGCCCAGAGAGGGGGTGGAGGCCCCATCCCTGGGACCATTCCAGGCCAGGTTGGACGGGGCTGTGAGCAACCTGATGTGGTTCAAGGTGTCCCTGCTCCTGCAGGGGGGTTGGGCTGGGGGACCTCTAGGGGTCCCTTCCCACCCAAAACATTCCATGTTCTATGATTCTATGATTAAGAGCATTAAGCAGCGTTTAGCTCGGTTCCCTCCATGGGATGCTGCTGTCTACAGAGCGAGCGAGCCAAGGGCCAGGATCCCGCCGCATCCCTTGCTCCTCCTCGGCAGTGCCAGTGGAGGATAATGCATTTATCGGGGATGGATCCCGATGGGATCTGGCTCTCCGCGGCTCGTTTGTGTCGTAGCCAAGCAGAGAGGTTGCTTTTTGCTGCCTCCTCTACTTCTGGCAGTGTTATCCGGGGTGCGAGCGCGTGCTTGGCTGGAAGGGAAGGGGCAGAAATCCCTTCCCCACGCCGCCTCCACCCAGCTCCTCTCGCCCAAATGGTTCAAATCAGCTTCCAACCGCAGGGTTACCTGGAGGTAAAGCACAGGAGCGGCAGCTCCTGCTTAATGAGGCTGCGTGAGGATTCATTAGTAAGCAAGGGGAAAGTGCCCGGAGGGCAGTGAGAGATAAATAAATGCAAATTATTCCTAATAAAAACTAGGCAACGGGAGCCTGCCTCAGTCTGCTGCGTTTTCCCCATCTTGCCCTACAGCAGAGACAAGAGGGCGTTTAGCCCGGCGTCCCAAGGGAACAGCCCTGCCCGTTGCCTGTCGGGCTGCTCCGACCCGCGGGGCTCCGGGGGGGCTTTGGCCCCGCTCCCCGCCTGGGCGGCCGGAGCAGAGGCGCGTCCCGGCCGAGCGTTCCTCTGCAGCATCCGCGCGGAGGCCGGCGTTGCGCAGCACCTCCTGAACGCTACGCTCATGAGCAGCGAGAGGCAATATGGAAAACAGACAGAGTAATTAACGGCCGTTGCTGCTGCTGCCTTCACCCACTGACTATTCCAGAAGGAGCAATCTTGCAGAAGCCGGCCCCTGCCTTTGCCGTGCCGGTGCGTTAGGCACCCCGAGCCTCGGGAGGGGAATGGGCGCTGCAGCTCTGGCTCCCGGAGAAGCACGGTGGCTCCTCTGCGTCTACGCGTTCCTCCAGCTTCCTCCTGAGCACCCTTAAGGAAGGTGCTTCAGCCGCTTCTGACGGGTAAGGCACTGGAGGTAGTTTATCATCACCCCATTCCTCTCTGTAACGAGCTGACATGATGATGAGGCTGTTTTAATTCGGAAACAAACGGTAATTAAATCATCAAAAATATTATTCTCCACCAAACATTGGTAGTCAAATGCTCTGACCAGCGATGACGACGTCCTCTGGGGGAAGAGAGAAGACCAGAGCTGAAAGTCGTGCGATGTCCTAAGTCCTGCATGAGAAAACTCAGGCTCGGTTGGTGAGGGTCCTGCGCTTTGCAGCTGCACCACACCGTTCCTCTCACCGCTATGATAAAAATGTTTTTCAGACTTTTTCCTCTCCACATTTTCTCAAACCGACGTGCCACATAAACACGCCCCGTCCGCTGCCTCTCTCCTCCCTCAGCCCCTGCCCTGCCAGGCTGCCGGTTCCTTACCCGAGGTTGCTGGCTCCTCCACGCTGCCCCAGAGCTGGGCAGATGTGCCCCAGGGGTGCTCACCGAGTCTCCTGCCATCTCCCAAACTTCAAAAGGGTCCCGTGAAGGCCATTCAGCGGGGGCTCGGGGGCTGCCACAGGGGCAGCAGGTCGAGGAGGCCACGCTGGGGACAGCAGGAAATCTCCTCCTCCTCGGCAGCGCCTGGCCGGGCTCCTGGCTCGGCTTAATACTCCAGGAGGAGGAAATATGTGTTCCTTTGAAATTGGCTGGAATGATTTTAGCAGTATTTTTTATCAAAATAAATTGTGAAGAAGTAGCGAATCTAATTCAGTTGACGGCAACATCAGAATGCATTCTTCTGGCCCCTCGCTAATTCGATTGCCAGCCATGCAGGACATTCTCCGGTACAGATCATCTCATAAAAACTGGGGCCCGAAGCCTGGGCAGATGCTGATTTATGTGGCTACGTTGGCTTTGGTGGGCCAGTACTGGTGGCCCTCGCCGGACCTCCTGCTGCTCTGGTTTAACCAGGCTCGCGCCCCAAAGGCAAAAAGCAGCCTGGTCCAGGAGCTGCTGGCTTACGATGGATTTACCGTGGGCCTGATCCAGCTCATCTGGACATCTGCGGGAGGCCAAGCAGCCCACGTGTGTTCCACGAGCAGCGCAGGGACCCATCCTGCCCAAGCTCCACCCCACAGGGCTTTCGATTCTTGCAAGTGGCTTCTGTGCAACGCCGGGCTGGAAAGACAAACACGGCGTGTTTGCCCAAATTATGAAGTGAGGCTGCGGGAAGGAAAAAAAAAAAAAAAAAAAATCTTCTGAAACGGTCGTGCCTGTCTCTGCTGCTGCCCAGCAGCCCGCGCACCCCTCCGAGCATCCAGCAGGGCACGTATCCTGCGCGGCACGTTCCGGAGCGCCCTCCCTCCCTCCAGGGCACAGCTGGACACCGGTGACAACCGCTCTGATTTGTTGCTCTGCCCGTTCACTGGGGAATTAAAAGAAGCCAGAAAGGTTCCTCTGCAAATTCCCTTTTTTCTCCCCAAAAGAATGGTCCGTGTACATCAGGATGGATCCCAGTCATAATCCTCTCCCGTAACAGGCTAACAGCTTCCAATGTCGGGTACCGTCTGGGCCGCGAGGCGATATTCCGTTCTGCGGCTGCCGTAAATGGGGATCCTGGCTTTTGAACGGGAATGGGACAACGCTGTGAAACGCTACAGCTCAGCCCCCGCTGGCGTGCAGCCCACCACAGCCCCCGGTGCTTTTCCCCGTATAACCCAGTCGTGCTCCGCATTCCCGGGCCGCAGCGAGCCGGTCCCCTGACCCACCGGCCGGGCAGATGCCTTGGCAGCATCGCTCTCCTTAATAGCCCTTAATGGTCATCAACAGCAACAGTAAAGATGTACGCCGTGGGCGACGCCAGGCGAGCTGCTGCGCTAGTGGTTCACGTAGAATCACAGATAGAATCACTTTGGTTGGAAAAGCCCTTTAAGATCATCGAGTCCAACCGTTCCCCTAACCCTGCCATCCCACCACTAAACCCTGTCCCTAAACATATCACAAGCTGGGGAGGTTCATCGCCTGCCTGCAGCCCTACGAAGCTTTTAACGAGCTACGGATGCCAGGCAAGGTCGTAAGACAACAGCCCAAAGCCAAGAGGCGTCCCAGCAGGTTCCACCCTCCCTCCAGTCTCTCCCAGTTTGATAGAAGCCAGCTGCAATCCTGCCTGCTCTCCGCATGGGCTACCAGGAGCTCTGAAGGGCACCTTGCCTGTTGGCTTGGGGATTGCTGCCCAGAGGAAGAGTTTTGCCTTGGGGGTTACTCACAGAAATGGTGGGTTTGGGCCCATTCCTACAGATCACCCTTCTCTGCCGGGCCGTTGTGCGCCGAGCCCTCCGTCCGGACCAAACCCCCGCCACGCTACGGCTCCGGGGTTAACTGCTGAAACCTTGAAGGATTAATTTCACAAGGTTAATCTGCAGGTCCAAAATTGCAGACACAAGTGATTTCTTCATTTTGAATAACAGAAATATTCCAGTATTTCAGCGTCAGCCAGTGGGCCACCCAGGGGAGGGCGCGGGGTCCGCTGGGGGGGTGGCAGCCCCGGGGTGATGCCGGATGCGCCCGGCGCGGTGGGAGCAGGTTGGCAGCCGGGGGGTGCGGGGCTCCAGCGCCGCTTGGCTGAAATTCCCCCCGAGTGCCAGCGAGGCTGCCTGCGACGAGCCAGCCTGCTAGAAAACCTCCAAAATACGCTCCTTGGAAACAGTCCTGGTTACGTGGGCAATGCTTTCTAGTTATTTCTCTTCCCTGGCTTTTCCTACTCAAAGCTTCTTTGCACACAAACGGGCATTTGCCGCCCTGGCTGATCATCCACCCGAGCCCAATATCGCGTGTCTGGTCTCCAGGCTGGCCCTAGGCACCCGATGCCACCGCAGACGACAGCGGTGTCAGCTGGAAGCTGCTCGGTGGCAGAAGGTTGGGACGTCGTGGTTGCCCATGGCCGAGCCGCCCTCGAGCCGCCGCAACCCCCGGTGCCGGGCGCACGCAGGGCGGCTCTGCCACGCTCTGAGACCAGCAGCTCCATGGCACGGGGAGCCTGGTGCCAGCGTCCCACCCAGGACCAGCACACGTGCCCCCAGCAGCGCTGCCATCGGGATGTCCCCTTTCCTCCAGCCTGGCAGCTGGGGCTCGGTCCGGGCAGCGCGGAGCCGAGGTGTGCGGCTCAGCATCCCCTGGGTGCTCCCGGCTTGGCCCTGCTCAGCCGCTGCCACCGTTTTGCTGGAGGCAGGAGCCCCCCGGCCAGCGGGAGGGGACGCCTTCTGCCTGCAGCACCGGCCCTGGTACCCAAAGACAAGGAGGTGTGGAAGGAGGCTCATCCCCATCGGCTGCGGGTGGAGGAAGCAAGGCACCGGGGAAAGCCCGGCTGCCCCAGCCTCCTGCAGTGTCCCAGCCCTCCTTTCCCCCTGGCTGGACATTGCATTTAAATCCTACGTGGGAAAGAAAAGTCCTCGCTCCGAGCCCGCTGAGGAAACCAGAAGGGAAATCACGCTGCTCTGCCCGAGCCAGCCATTATGCCGTTAATTTTTCTACTTGGCTGCATTGCTCTCTATTTCAGGGAGAGAAAACAACTCACCCCTGCAAAACAAAACCAACCTGGTGCTTTCCATGTCCCATGACAGCAGAGCGGTGCCGTGGGCTGCTCCTCCGCCGCGGCCACCCTGCGCCGGGGCCCCCCCGGGTGCTGCGGATCCAGCCCTCGCGCGGGCAAAGCCCACCGGGAACACGGGGTGAAGCAGCGGGAGCTCGCTGCCAGCTTGGGAACAAAATGGCATAGAGTTGATTTGTACTTTGATCACATCAAAGGGGCCCTTGGCCGAATTCTTCTCCCTTTAGCCTGGAGGAGAAGAAGGGGAAAGATTGGTTCCTATAAATAGCCTTGCATCCCACAAGATCCAAGCCTCGCAAGAAGCCATGAAAGACTGCGGCATCTGATTCTCTGAATAAATGAGGCAATTTTGGAAGAAGCGTGTGCTCAGCAGCCTTAATTACCGCTTTCTCCAGCTTGGTAGGAGATGACAGTGATAACTTACTTCGGCGTCGGCAGCGCCCAGGTCCCAGAGGAGCCACGCAGCGCCACCGTGCCCGACACGGGGAGGTGCGCTGCCTCTCCCCTAAACTTCCCGATTTTGCAGCAAACGTCCCCAAGGCTGGCACGGAGCGAGGGCAAGGAGCACCCCAGCAAGCTGATGGGCCGTCAAAGGGGGGCACAGCCGACCCCAGGGATGCCGAGGGACTGGTGCTGGTGGCAGGGCAAGGGGGTGCTCGGGAAATGATCCGTACCAGGCGCCAGCGGGGAGCAGGACCGTGCAGTGTGGTCCTGCACCCCTAACAAGGCAAAGCCACCGGGGAGCTCCCTGCTGCGGGGAGGCTGCCCGTTTTGGGGACATCTGCTGCCCATCCGCAGGCACCCACCAGCACCCATAAGAGGGTTTTTCTCCCGTCGGCTGCAGGAGGGGGCGAAGGGGCGAAGCCTGCGGGTGCATCGTCCACGGGCACTTGCCCCAGCTTAGCAGGAGAGCAGGCAGGGATCTGCCCCCGCTCCCAGCGCACGCCCTGGGAGCCCGCAGAATTATGTCAGCTTTCCCTGCAGCAGATTTTCAGGCTCTAGGTGCCAGGTTTAACCCAGACACCAAAAGTACGGGTGGCAGCGGGTGCCTCGGGCAGGCGGCGACGGCCGCGCCATCGCCCGGCGCACGGATGCTGGGGGCTGGGTTGCCCCTTGCGTGCCAGGTCTGAGGCCACCAGAGCTGCTGGCCACGCTGGTTCTGCCCTCGTGCTGGCACCCGAGCCCGTGGCCACCCGGCCAGGAGCGACGCCGCAGGGAAAGGTCCATGGGGGGAAGGAGCCGACGGCCGCCGCGGCGCGAAGCTGGGCTGCTGCACTGTGCATAACAACGACGCAGAAGGATTTGCCGGATCATAACCCATCCTATCTGCGGTCCCCATATGCCAAACAATTCTTCTACCCTCTCGGTGCCCTTGCAAAGCAAACCAGTAAATTACCATCATTTCACAGCTGAGGAAACGCAGCTCCAACGAGGCCACCTTGCCCAGGGGTGGATGGGGGACGGCTGCGGCATCCCGAAGGCAGCCTGCCCCGGGAAAAAGGGACAATTCACAGAGAGTTTTGCATGTCAAAAAAGCACAGAGAAGAAACCATCCCTGACCTCAAACGCATCTTCCTGCTAGAATGCATTCCCATGGATTTAAGGACTCAGTTTGTCCTCCGAGAGGAGCGGTCGCTACCACGCGCCGCACTAAGAGCCAATCCAACCCAGATGGGATGCGGGAAAGATGCTTGCTTCAATTAAACACCAAAAGCAACGAGCTCCTTTCTGCTTGGGCAGGGCAGAGCAGGACTAAACGCCTCCCAACCACGCGCAGGAAAACGCGAGCTCTTCGCTCCTGTGGTTGCGGGGGCGCGCGCGTGGCGGCTCAGGCAGTGACACCTCCCGTGCCGCCGTCCCTGCGCGAGCGCTGCAGCGTGGCGGGCACGTTGCACCCAGCAGCCGCACGGAGGGCGTTCGCCGAGCATCGCCATCACCTACGCGCGCGTTTCGCGCCCAGCCAGGCTGCTGCAAGAGAGCCGGGGCGACCGCGGGTACCGAGATGCCGTTACTGCGGCAGGGGAAGGGCAGCGTGCGGATCGGCCGCCGTCCTCGTGCCGGCATCCTCGCAGCGGCCGCCACCCCCGCCGGAGGAGAGCTGCTGTCCTTCGGCTACCAGATCGGTGTCGAAAGGGACTTTAACGGTTAAAGCGTCCTACTTCCCCGTTCGGCATGGCCTCTTCCTTCGGAGCTCATCTCCGCAGATAATGGACTTTGCCTTCTGACTTAATCTTCTGTAAATCTCTCTCCCTTAATTGCTTATCAGCCGGAAACCTCGGAGTGAGCCAGGCCAGACACTCCCCCCTACGTGACACAGCCATCCTCTCCCTCCCTGCCGCCATCCTGCTGCCAGCATGCACCCCAGCATGCACCCAGCACACCCAGCATGCGCCCAGCATGCACCCCAGCACACCCAGCATGCACCCAGCATACCCAGCATGCACCCCAGCACACCCAGCATGCACCCAGCGTGCACCCCAGCACACCCAGCATGCACCCAGCACACCCAGCATGCACCCCAGCACACCCAGCATGCACCCAGCACACCCAGCATGCACCCCAGCACACCCAGCATGCACCCCAGCACACCCAGCATGCACCCAGCACACCCAGCATGCACCCACCATGCACCCCAGCACACCCAGCATGCTCCCAGCACACCCAGCATGCACCCAGCACACCCAGCACACCCAGAATGCACCCCTGCGCCCACTCGCCCCCATGTGTGGCACATCACAGCCAAAATCTGTGGTGGCACGAGCGGCACCAGCAGAGAGCGGGGCTGGTTTTCAATCTGCTCCTCCGAAGATGCTTTTCATGAACCAAATGCCAGGAGGGTTTTGGAGCTGCGCTTCCCGCAAGCGACGCTGCCGCGTTTGCCACCAGCCGGAGAGGCACCCTGACAGCTCGGCAGCTCTCAGCGGGAGCTGAAATCACAGCCCTCCCGCTCAGCCCCCAAAACGAAAGGGCACCGTTTCCCCCTCCCCACGCCCCAGCTTTTTTCCACCCGTGGAAGAGCAGAGGAAGCCGTCGGGAAGGCAGCGCACGAACGGGATCAGCAGGACCCGAACGGCCCCTCGGGGCGCAAAGGCTGCCCGGGGTCTGACTCCGGGCACAAGCCCAAATCGAGGATTTGATGTTCATGGGAGCTGGTGTGGCTTTCAATTAAAAATGCCTCTTACGGCAGCTGCGAGCAGCATTTTGTCCTCCCGGCTGTCGAAGGAGCAATCCCGTCCCGCAGAGGGAAGACGTCACGCGGTGGGGAGGTTGCTAAGCGAGCGGTTCCCTCCTTATGATGCACGACTTCATTACTCGGCTCCCTAAATGGATGTTACGTACAAACGACATTTGCCTTAGGCCAGATGAGCATCCCAAAATAGCGTGCACGTTTCCGTGGTCTTTGGTCGGATTTCTGAAGCGTGTCCCCGTTGTCTGCCGGGTCGGCAGCGGCGGGTGGCGGGGCATCGCTGCTTGCCGCTGCGCAGAGCCCTTGGGCGGTGGGTGGGCTGGGGTGCGGGCGGGATGGGGGGGTCCCAAAGCTGCGCCCAGGGTCCCACCGGCGGGGCAGCCCCGGAGCAGCCCTGCGTGCAGGATGGGGCGGGTGGGTGGGCTGAGGGGGGGGGCATGAGGTGCAGCGCAGGTTTCTCCCTTGCTCTGATCTCCTTTCTCTCCCTGCCACAAATTTCTCCTCTCCTAACGCTTCGCCCGGTGTTTCTCCGCAGGCCAGATGTGAGGAGCGGAGGGGACAGCCCGAGGGGAAGAGCCTCCAGGGATGCTCACGGACACGGCCCCGCTCCCGCACCAGCCTCCCACCGCTGCGCGGCTCCTGACGCCCGCACAAGGCTCCGCTCCACCCCAGGGACCCAATCCTGCTCCCGCCACAGCTCCCAGACCCTCCGGCGGGCGCAGAGGCTGCGGGGAGGTGGCCAAGGGGACAGCCACCGCTTCGTAACCCCCGGCACCGGGGCACAGCCCTCGCACACGGGCTGCAGCCTCCCCCCATGCGGCCACGGCTGCGCCCGGGCGCCGGCAGGGACCGGCCGCTCACGTGGCCATTTCACCTAAAATTGCTTAAACTCAGCTCAGCGCAGGCTGCCTTTTTGGATGAGCTGAACCGTACAGCAAAAAGGTACGGCATCAGCTCCCACGCGTTACGCAAGGCACAAATTAAGAAATTCAACAAAAAGGCAAAACGGGGGTTATGGAACTTTGTTTCCCATTTCCCCCCCCCCTCCGATTTCATGAGTACATCCCCAGCAGCTGATCTTTGCAGCACCAGCATAATCCGGTGATATATTTTAATCCCATTATGTTGCCATGCGGTTGCTCGTAGCCCGCCTGGACTATGAGGAGCAGATGTTTCCTAATTGGCACTTCTGCTACCCGGGAGTTTCCATCACTCAAACCGGTTTCTTTGCCTTCCGTGCTGACACCAAAAGCGAGACCCCGCCGCTGGCTTTTGCAGCCCCAGGCGCTAGGATGGCGTTGGCTGCTCCCACCCCCATGACCCACCTCGAGCTCCGGGTTTCCGGACGAAGGCGGCAGCGCCGGGACCAGGTCGGAGCGCGTGGGTGCAACGGGTGGGTCGCGCCGTGTTTGCTGCCCAGCGCCGGGGTTTAATTGCCGGCTGCGGTGGGATGAGGAAGCAATCGGGGCTGCCCTGGCCGCTCGCCTGGAGGGAAAGACAACATTTGCTTTTTTTTTTATTTTTCCAGATGTATTTGGGTAAAGCCGCTCGATGCAAAGCCCCGTGCAAATGGCACAAGGGTGTCTGCAGCCCCTGCGCGGGGGGGGGGGCTGGGGGCCGAGCGCTGCAGCCGTGCGCAGGAGGCTCCTCACCCTCCACCGTGGCCAATTCTTCATTTCCCAGCCCCTACCTTTGGCTTTTCGTATTACCGAAGCGTTTTGGTTTTGCCCTGGGTGTCTCATAAACAAGCGTTGGGAAAACCGACGGCAGCGCGTGGGGCAGGAGCAGCGCCGCCGAGCCCTGACGCTGCCGTCAGCCCCTGATACTTTTTAATCCCATTATGTCTCCATGTGGCTGTTTCCAATTCTGGCCTTTGATGAAGTGATGGTTCTTAATTAGCATTTCTACTGGACGGGCGTTTCACTTGCTGCAAGAAGCCTAGGAAGCCGTCAAGCTTCCCTTCCTCCCTTCCTTTTTCTCCCTCTTCGCGCTGACCTTAGGCACGAAATCCAGAAGGGCAGCCTGGCATTCTGCACGAGAGCATCCGTCAGCTCCATCCCTCTGCATCCTGCGCAGGGCCCTGGGTGCCACGAGGCCACCAAGGCACGTTTGTGTTACTGGTTGCTGGCCAGGGCTCGGTATTGCCTCTGCCTATAAATGCCAGGGGTCTCCTGTGCTGACCCTCACGGACGGGAGAAGCCGTGCTCCGGGCCAGCACCAGCCCCGTGCCGGTGCCCGGCACCCATCACCCCCGGCCGAATTCCCCTCCACTTCTAACCCTCTGCAGCAGCCAGAGCCTGAAATGGAAAACCCACCAGAGCCCCACGCCCCCTTCACATACGGGCGTTAAAAACCAAGTCGCTATAAACGTGTGACTTTATAAAGCCAAGCCCAAGCAGGGACGTTCTGGCTCTCCGGGGCTGCGTGGCACGGTGCCAGCACCCGGTGGGCCCCCTCCTGCTGCCCAGCGCCGCCGGCCGGCACGGTGCTGGGCCACCGCAGGGACCCAGCGCCCAGCGCCTCCCCTCGCTCGCAGCAGCTGCTTTTTCTCCCCAGATGTTTTCTGTAATCGGAAGAGAGGGAAAACCAAGGCGGTGGCAGCAGCCGTTGGGAGCTCAGCATCCAGCCCCGCTGCTCCCCATCACCCTGGGGACATCAGGAACCCGGGGACATCAGGAACCCGGGGACATCAGGAACCCGACATCCCTCACCGAGGCAAGGAGCGGCTCCTCTCTCAGCTGGAGAAGTAACGCCGGGTTATTTCACTCTCGTTCCAGCTTTTGCATTAATCAGAGGTGAGATGACTTTTCCACATGCCAAAGCCGAGCACTGATAAATCGCAACCCTGCCCTGCAAGCCACGAGGCGTCCATAATATACCCTGCCTTCCTGCTTATTTTCCCTTTCTCAAGCCGTCAGTATTTGTGGCTAGGGTCTGTGTGTGCAGGCACAAACATGAGGCTGGAGGCTCGATTTAACTTAAAGAAGAAAAAAAAAAAAAAATCAAGTCAAGACTCTCCTGTAATCACGTGGCTCCAGAAGCTGGAGAATGAAACACAGCAATCATTCTGAAAGGACAAAAAAAAAAAAAATCCGTGAAAGCCGCAGTAAACCCCTAACAGTTGGCAAAGCGGCTTCGATACCTGCAGCATCCAGACCTCCCCCTGCTGTAACTAAGAATAAATATTTCATGTTTTCAAGACTATTGGGTTTTTGCCAATGATTTCCCCGACCTCGGCGCGTCCCCCAGGGCCTCAGCGCCCTGCAGGATTCACCCCGCTGCCACCGCTGGGCTCGGGGAAGGCAAAGGGAAGGCAAAGGGAAGGGAAAGGGAAGGCAAAGGGAAGGCAAAGGGAAGGCAAAGGGAAGGCAAAGGGAAGGCAGGGTGAGCGCAGGGGCACGTTCACGTCCCTTCTCATGGCATTCGCTTCCTCCTGCCCGCCCGCAGCCCATCCCGCACCGGGCACGGTCGCCCACGAGGGCACGTCCCAAGGACAGGCAACGGCCCGTGCTCAAGTTGAGAAATAAAATCAGAAGGAGAAGGCGCCCCGGCCTCAGATGCCATTCAGCCATTTGCATTATTTTTATTCTGGCGTGAATCTCGCCGTGGCAAATCGCTGCTGCGCCTTCCCCCGCAGGCAGCGCCCGTTCCTGCCCCGGGCCCATGGGCGCAGCCCGGGCTCCCAGCGCTGGGGGGGATGAACCCGCAGAGGGTCCCAGGGGATCCCCACCGCCCACGGCACCTGCAGCTCCCCAAGCATCGCCCGTGCCCCCGCACCGCAGGCATTAGAGGAACCGGCCATCCGAGGCAGGGCTGAAACCCAGCATGGCTGGTGGCAACGGGGTTTGAACCCCCCCCACCATAGCATTTGCCAGGTTTAAAAAATAAAATAAAATAGTTTGCCAGTCTGGAGAACAGCTTTAGCTCTCCCGTCTATTGGCATGGCAGCAAAACCACCCACCCGCCGGCAGAGCCGTGGGACCGCCGAAATATCAGCAGCTCCCGCCACTGCCCGTGAGTCCCCCGCAGCCCCGCCAGCAGCGAGGCCCGGTGGGCAGCGGGGGGGGGAGGTCCCAGAGCCACCCCTCGGGGCGGCCGGGGGCACCGGGCTGCTGCAGCCGTGCTGGAGGGGCTGGGGGGGTGGCGAGCGGCAGGGTAGCGGCGCGCCAGATGGCACCTCCGCAGCTCGCGTGGGACGGAGGCGATCTTGTGCGTTTGAATAATTTTTCTTTTTTTTTTTAAATTTTAAAAAAGAAAAAAAAATTTAAAAAAAAAAAAAAAATTTCCCAGCACATTTCTCTCCGAGCCAGCGCCAGCGTCTGCGCCGAGGAGCTGCGACATTCAGGTGACCACGTCTCCCGAAATGCTCAGCTCGGTGCTGTCGTTTCCAAGGGTGGCAAATCCCCCCAAAGCCAAGGGTGCTGCTTGCACAGATTCATCGCCTCCAGCCCTCGCTCCTCGGCGCGGTCGTTCGGCCTCGGGTGCCGGTCAGCCGCTCTGTTTGGCTCGGCTGCCATTTCTCCCCCTCGCCCATCCTACCGCTCCTACGGTTTCTCCAAAAGGGAAAGGGGAGCTGGAAGGAGGAAACATCCCGGAGGAGGACACCGAGCCGGGGCGAGCAGCCCACGCCGCTTTCCCCAACCCCGCGCTCCCGGGTGATGGAGCCAAACCTCTGGGAAAGCCCTAAGGGGCTGCAAAACCACCCCGGGGAGAGGAGCAGCAGTGGGGCCCCCCCAGCCAAGAGCAGTGCCCACGGCATCGCTCCCGCGAGAGCTGGACCCCGGCTTTCCCTGCTCCATCGCTGGGGTGGGGGCTAGCGGGGTGCCCTGTCCTCTGCCCCCCACCCCACCACCCCCGCGGGTGGGTGCCAGGGACCAGTTGTTCGTGCTGTCACCTCCCGAGAGAGCTGGGTGACAGCCAGAGCCCCACCGGGTCCTGACCTCCCGCCTCGGCGCTCGGCACCCGGCTCTGCCCTGGAGACGCTGGGCGACGGCGCACGGCGAGGTGAGGCTCACCCTCCCCAAACCAGACCCCATCTTTGGCCGAGACCGTGCCCCCCGGGGAAGCCGGGAGCGCTGCCCACCCCGCCTGGGCTGCCGGGCAGATGGCTCCGCATTTGTTATCCGTGGCTGCTTAAAAACGCAGCCAGATGGGGAGGTGGCTCTCTCCGGAGCCGTCCCCACCCGCGGCAGCCAGGAACAGCAGTGATGCCGGGAGGCTGACCAGGGAATAACGCTGCTCCCACCCGGGAATAATGCTGCTCCCACCCGGGAAGAGAGCCGGGGACCCACGTGTCCATGCGCAGCCCCCGCCGGCAGCGCCCGGGGGCACGGGGAGCGATGGAGCCGCGCGGTCCGGCTGCCGTCCCCACGGCTCGGGCCCAGGCGATGGGACGAGGGGCAATGGTCTGAAGCTGTGCCAGGGCAGGGTGAGGTTGGGCCTGGGGAACAATTCCTTCCCCAAAGGGCTGTCAGGGGCTGGAAGGGGCTGCCCAGGGAAGGGGTCGAGTCCCCACCCCTGGGGGGATTTAAAAGAAGGATGGATGAGGTGCTGAGGGCCAGGGTTTGGGGGTGGGATGGCAGGGGTAGGGGAACGGTTGGGCTTGATGACCTTAAAGGGCTTTTCCAACCTAAACAATTCTATGATTCCCTCGGTGAGGGCAGGTTTTGGGGCTGGGGGTACCGGTGAGCAGCCGTGAGTCAGAACAGGAGCGGCTGCTGAGTAACAGAAGCCCTCGCTTGGTTGGGAAAACACAGAAAACACATCCCCTCCTACGTGAGCCCCTGCAGAGACCGCCCGCCCCCGCACGCCGCCGTCGCCCCCCGGCAAGCGCGGCACAGCCCACCCACCGGAGCCAAGTGCCCAGCATTTGGGGGGGCCGGGTCCTGCTCACGCCCCGGCTGCCACGCTTCTTCCCATCCCTGGCTCAGGCCACGCAAACCTGGGGCCAGCAACCAGGAGGGCGATCCCCAGGAGGTGACACCCCCGGGGTCACCACCGAGCCCCCTTGCCGGGGGCACCTGGGGCAGCGCGGGGGCTCCTGATGCCCCGGGGAGCAGCCCGGGGGCAGAAAGTGGAAAATCCCACCCCAGCAGGGCTGAAGCTGCACGGAGGTGACCTGGGGGGCACCCACCTGAGCGCAACCAGCCGCCAGAGGAGGAAATTCCCTCGGCAGGTCACAGATGAGCCGCCTCCGAACCCACTCACATTTTCCTCTTCTGCTTTCGGTGCTTTTTTTTTTCCCCCAGGACCCCTCCTGCCGCTCACAGCCGGGCTCCGTGGTCCCCCGGGGGGGCTGCCTCAGGCCCCAGCCGCAGGGTCTGGGGGGGGGGTGTCTCTGCCCTCCGCCTTGTTGCCAATTTTAGCAGTTTGCACCCCCAGAAGACGCCGTTTCCCACGGACGAGGCGCAGCCAAACGCCCGGATGAGGCAGAGCGCGCCCAGCAGCGGCACGGGGCGGGGTGGGGGGGTCGCTACTTTCATTAAACGCCCCATTTTTCGGGAGAAATTTTGGGGTCTGGGGTCATTCTGAGTTTTCCCCGTTGAGGGAAACACGCGGGAAGCGGCTCGGCCGCGGCGCTGCCAAGGCACGACTCGCCGAGGAGCTGACATTTCACAGCAACATTTGGCAAGTGATTAATTCAGATTATCGCCCGGTGGAGCTGGGCCTTGCCAAACCGCTGAGTTATGCCAGGCTCAGTCATCCTGCGCGCAGGAAAAAGGGCTCCGAAAGGCGGAGGATTCGGAGGGGGGGGGCCGAGCATGGGAGGCAATGGAGGGCAGGGTCCCCGACTCCCCGTGGCTCCCGGGTTTGCTGCCGTTCACGCCAAAATATTGGGGACACACAGCACCCTGGGGAGGGGGGGGACAGAAGCGGGCTGGCCCAGACGCCCCCGCTGCACCGAGCCCTGGCAGAGCCGCGGGGCTGCCGGGACGGTGCCCCCGAAACAGCTTCCTTTGCTCGACTTGGGCTGCCAAGAGTGAAAGCGTTCGTTAGCGTTATTAACGCTATATTAAAGCATTATTGCTAATTAAAGCTTACAATGCCTAATAACTAAAGGAATTATTTAGCTTAGAGGTGTCCTGACGGGGAGGGCAAACCCCCCCCCCCCCCCCCCCCCCCCGGGGCGCCCCCCCCGGCCCCGCGGTGCTTTGGGGGCGCCCTTGGCCGTGCCCCCCCAGGCCAGGGCTGAGCCCCGCAGCCATCGGGGTTGGGCTGGACCCCCCCGGGGGTGCTGGCTGCAAAGGGGGTGAGCAGCTCCCATCGCTCCTGCTGAGCCCCCCCCCCAGCTCACCTCCCGCCGGGCAGTTTGGTCTGTCGGTGCGGGCCGGTGAACCCGGCGATGCCACTGGTGATGGGATGCGGGCAGCACTGGGAGCACTGGGGGGCCCCCCCTCAGCAACATGGGGTCGGGATGGGTATCCCGCTGGTGGGGTCCCTCTGCGCCCCCCCCCAGGAATGAAGGGGCCAGAGCCAGGACTTTGGAACTCCAAGCTTTATTCAGTTGCTTCGGCAGCGGCGTGCATCGTCACACGGAGGGGGGCGGCAGGCGAGGCCGCGGGGGGGGGGGCAGCGGCGGCCGGGGGCAAGCGTGCTCCGCTCCCCGTGCCCCGGCGCGGGCCGGGGGCTTTAGTTGGTGGGGTGGTAGGCGCCACGCTGGTGCCACTGCATGTCCCGAATGCGCCTGACCGACTGGATCTGGGGGTGCTGAGCGCCGAAATCTGAGCTGTCCTTGTAGTCCCCCTTTTCAAACAGGTACTGGTAGCCCCGGTAGCCAGGATACTGGTAGCCCACCCACCTGCCAAGGCAAGCACGGGGGGGGGGGGGGGCCCCCCCCCCGGCCCCCCGGGCGCGCGGGGCTGCGGCGCCCCCCCCGGCCCCCCCCCCCCCCCCCCCCCGTACTCACGTGCCACTCTGCACCCGCACGGATGAGACCTTCTCCTGGTAGCCGTGCGCGTGGAAGCTGGGCACGTCGTCGTCGATGATTTCGATCTTCTTGCCGGTGAAGCTGGGGTTTTCGTACAGCACGATCTTGTGCTCCTGGCTGTCCTGCAGCGGGGAGAGCAGACACGGGGGCATCAGCGGCCGCCGGGGCCGGGTGGAGAGGTGGGGTGGGGAGGGGGGGGGGGCAAAGCCCAGGGCTGTGGGGAAACTGAGGCGAGGGGCTGGCACCACGTGCCACCGCTCCCACCGACGCCGGGGGTGCTCCGCATCCCCCCCGCCAGCTCCGAGAGCCGGCCCCTGCGCGGGCACTGCCAGGCTTACCAGCAAACGTCCTCCACCCGGGTTGGGGGGGGGGGGTCACCTGCCACTGCCCCCGTCCCCGCGCGCCCTCCGCCCCCCCCACCGGCTCCCCGGGCCCGAGGGCTGGGGCAGGGGGCGCAGGAGGGGGTGCCCCTCCGCCCGTGGGGCTGGGGAGGGCGGGGGGGGGAAGGCTGGGGAAGACTTTTGGCTGCAGACCTTGGTCTGGCGGGTGGGTAGTGGCTGTCTGGGTGCTCTCACCACTTTGATGGGTCTCAGGGAGGTGATGCTGTCGCTTCTCCGGCTGTTGGTCCAGGAGTCCCAGCGGGGGTACTCCCCCTTCTCAAACACAAACTGCTCCCCTTTGCAGCTTGCCTGCTCGTAGCCCACCCAGCTGGAAGAGAGCAGGGGACGAGCCTCAGCCAGGGCAGCGGCACAGGGACCGGCACCCTGGCACCCACCCTGGCACCCACCCTGGTGCTGAGCCCCCGGCCGTGCCCCCCGGCGGGGCGCAGACCCCTCTGCTCCCTGTTGGAAAATGGAAGCAAGCGCCCCGATGCCCGGGGAGGTGCCGGCAGTGGTGCCGGGGTGGGAGTGGGCGATGCCCCCCCCGTCCCACGCGGGGGCCAGCCCTGGGGCTCTGCTGGCAAAGGCACCGCGGGAGCGCGGGCGCTGCCGGCGTGGACGCTCCATGCTGTGACCACCCAGCCCCGGCCCCTGGGGACCCACCGAGGATGGGGTCACCCACCCGTCCCAGATGAGGCTGTGCCCCTCCTGGGGGGCTCTGCTGCTGCCCCGCTGTCCCTGGGTGCAGGGTGCTGCGGGGTGCAGGCAAAGGCACCCACCCCGGCGCTTCCCCAGGCACCTTCCAGGGGCTCCCCACTGCCCGGACCCCCAGCCGGGGGAGCAGAGCCCCTCTCCGAGGGCGCATGCAGGGGTCAGCAGGCGGACGGGGAGCAGAGGTGCCACCCCCACCCGTCCCTGCTCCCGAAAAGAAGGGCTCCAAACTGGGGGTAATGCCGTGATCCATGCCCACAGCCCCCCAACTCCCCTCCCACTGAGCCGGGCTGGGGGACACCGGCCCACCCAGGGGACCCTGCCACCCCCTGCCGACCCGCTGGCACCCACCACGGCGAGCTGGGGCAGCAGCACAGCGGCATGGGCTGGGGCACGGGGTGCAGGCACCGGCAGTGGGGAGAACCCCTCCACATCCCCCCCCCCGCCCCCAGCCGCCCTCCCGTGCACCGCCACGGCCCCCCCGGTCCTCCCGGCACGTACGGTCCGGAGTGCACGAGGATGGAGCCCACTTTGTCCACGCCGGCTTCCTTCAGGTTGGGGCAGGCGCCGCTGAGCTCATGGCAGCGGCCCTGGAAGTTCTCCTGCTCGAAGATGGCGATCTGGAAGAGAGGGGGGGGCTCAGAGCGGGGCACGCCAGCCCTGCCACCGCGAGGTGGGGGTACACGCTGGCCCCGGCCACCAGCTCAGCCCAGCCCCACACCTACAGCAGCCCGGACCTCGTGCTGCCCCCCAAAACCCGTGCTCCAGTGGCTTTTAACAAACCCGCTAGCGTGAACCAGGGCCCCCACCCCTCCGAGCAGGCGGCGCTGGCTCCAGGATGCCCCGGTGCGGGGGGATGCCCCGGTGCGGGGGGATGCCCGCGCTCACACCAGCCCTCAGCCGGCCGAGCAGCCTGGGCTCCGGCTCCGGCATCGCGGCCGCCGGCGGGACACGGCAAGGGGGGCACCCACGCGCCCATGGGGGGGGCCCCGGGGCCGAGCGCTGCCAGCTCAGCACAGATTTCATGGGTCAGTGGGGCGGTGGGAGGCAGATCTGCTGCGTCTGCAGGGATGGCGAGAGATTAGGAGTTGATCCGTTCCCTCCCGCTCTGCCTGCACCGGGGGGGGGCCACGGGACACCTGCAAAATCCCGAGCATCTCCCACCCCGCTCCCCGGCCCCCCACAATCGGCTCGGCACCAGCCGGCAGCGCTGTGGGGTGCTGGCGAGGGGCTGCATTGTGGCAGCTCAGCTGCTCCCCGGGGGGGGCTGGGGGATCACGATTTGGGTGCCCGGTGAGGCTGAGGGTGCCCCAGCCCCGCCGCAGAGCTGGGAAGTCGCCCCCTGACCTTGGAGCTGGCTTGCTGCTGCTTGGAGGCTGGCATCTGGTGCTCGGAAGCCATCATAAGCTGGGTTGTCTGCTGCCTTGGGAGGAAAACTCAGAAGGTTAAAAAGTGTCCCTGAGGATGCAGCCGGGACCGTGCTCGTGGCCCCGTGGCCCCCGTCCGTACCCCGCAGCCTGCCCAGCACCCGGCTGCTGGCTGCTCCCAAATTGCAGGGCAAGGGGGAAGGGGTGCCAGGGCTGGGGCTTGCGGCAGGGCAGGCGCAGGCTGGGCTCGCTGGGGTCGGTCCCCGCAGTGGGTGGCTCAAACCTCCCCAGGCTCGTGGGGGAGCCCAGGCGATGCTCCCAGGGCATCACCACCCATGATGGGACCTGCCCAGGGTCTCCAGCCTGGAGCCAGGGGACCCAGGAGCCCAGGGCATTCCCGAGTCGTTCCCGGAGGAGCCCAGCCCCTGCGGCCGAGGCTGTTCCTGCTGTCCCTGCCCAGCAAGCGACAGCCAAGGTGTCCCTGTCCCCCACGGGTGCCTGCACGGGGTGACCGAGGAGAAGCACCGGGGCTCCCGCTACTCACCCCGGCTGTGTGTGTGCAGGGCTGCCGGTGCCGAGCCCCCCCGGCTCCGCCTGGCACAGCCACCCCTACGAAGGACCCCTGTCCCCAAGCCCGGTGGGACCCCCAGTGGGACCCCCAGTGTCTGAGCAGGCTCCAGACCAGGTGAAACCAGCCCCAAACAAGAAACGAGCCACGGCTGGGCAGCGCTGCTCCTCAGCTGGCCCCCCAGTTTGGGCTGCAGGGACAGGACCGTCCCCACAGCTCCCCCCGCCGCGTGCCCGCATCCCACCGCCACCCCCGTGCCCCTGCCCGGCGCTGCGGGAGGGAGCTCCGGCGCCGGGGGTCGGGAAGAAGCAGCGGCAAAAAAAAAGAGGACAATAAATAGAAAAGTCTTACCAGTTATACCAGTACCCGCTTGAGCCAGTGAAGGGCTTCGGCCGAGAGGTGGAATTTATACCGAGCCGCAGAAGAGCGGTGCCAAAACTATTTACAAAATAGTTAAAGCATGATTCAAAGCGAGAATGCTGGATTAAACCCCAATGAAAACCAAGGTCAGCTGATCGGCCGCGGCCTTTGTCTCCCCAAACACCAAGTCGGGGAGTTATTTCATTAGCTTTCACATTCGAGTCGCCCGCTTTGTTGGGTTTGTTGGCAAGGAGATTTGGAGTTTGCATGCATCAGCCGAATGCATGCCAAGACCCAGGCCGGCCCTTGCAAACAAAGCGCCCGCCAGCCCTGCTTCAGGAGTTTTGGAGCCAGAGACTTTATCCCTCCAACAAACCGGCGAGCCGCCCCGCCGCTGGAACCGCCGAAAACTGCTGAAGTTGGCTCTTTCCATGCGCGATGAAACGAGCCTTCCAATAACTGCCACCGCCCGGCTTCGCCCCTCCGCACCCCCAGCAAGGCAGCGCCCGCGCCCCGCAGCCGGTGCTGCCACAGAGGGACCCCACGAGGCCCCGGGGGCGCCCCGGGACCCCCTTCCCGCTGCCCTCCCCCACCGCCGAGCCGGGGCTTCGGGGCTGGGCAGGGGCAGGATCTGGCCCTGGTGCCACCATGCAGCGGGGCAGCGCCTGGGCAGCATCCTCAGCCTGAGCGCGGGGGCACCCCGGGGCCGGGCTGCTCCTCTGTTGTCCCCCACCCTTTTGGGGGTCCCTGAGAAGCGTCCCCACCCCCCGGGGTGGCAGAACAGCAGCACAGAGGCCACCCCATCGCAGCGGGGGCTCGCAGCCAGGGACGTGTCCTCACAGCCGGGCTGTGCCCCGGGACGAGCTGAGGTTTAGGGGCAGCAGCAAAACCCCTTCGCTGGCATCGTGCTGCCGGGGGGACGCGTCAGGGCCAGGGGCTGATTTTGGCTGCAGCAAAGTGACTTTCCCAGTGGGGGGGACACACACAACAACACAGCTATCAGACTCTCTGGGTGCTGTGCAGCACCCACAGCCCCTGGCACACCCCGGAGGAGCAGGACCCCCCCCTTGTCACCCCAGCAAGTGTCACACAGCGTTAAGGTGGCCCGGACCAGCGCTCTTCTGCACACAACATCTCACAGGGGTCCCGCAGCAGATGTGCCACCAGCCCCGGTGACATCCACAGCCCCCCCCATGGCACCCCCGGACGTTCCCCTGGTGCCCAGGATGGCCACGGGCACGGTGACCGCCACCAGGGCATTGCCACCAGAGCCCGCCCTGGCACCCACACGCAGAGGGGTCGGTCCCCACGCTCTGCAGCTGCCCCGGCCGTGGGTGACGGGGCCTCGTGGGGCTGCGGGGGCTGCAGGTGACCACAAGAAATCACACCACGCCACGCCACGGAGAGCTTGGGGCAGGTCGGGTTTGTGAGCAAGCGCCCACAACGCTCCCAGCCCTGCCACCTTCCTTCTCCATTCCCTGAGCCTCCAGCCACTGCCCTCCCCATCCTCCCGGGCTAATTCACAGGGGTCCCTCGCCCAGGACCCCCGGGGAGCTGCCCCAGGCACGTGCATCCCCACGGCTGCCACCCAGCACACCCCAGCCCCTTGCACGCCCCAGCGAGTGGCAGGCACGGCGCTTGGCACGGCGCTTGGCAGGGCTCACCATTCCCTCCCCTTGGCTCTGCCAGGCCGGGTTTAGCTCATCTCACCCACGGGTGGGAGCGATGCCGCAGCCACCCGGAGCCCCAGAGGCCCCAGGGACTGTCCTGGGAACAGCTTTTGCTGCTCAGGGCCGTGCAATCTCCTTTAAAAGCTGCCAACCCAGGCCCAAAAAGCAAAGCTCTGGAGCAGCTGGAGCCCAGCACCCGTCTCGGCCACCAGCCCCGGGTGGTCCCCGAGCGCGGTCGCAGCTCTGCCGCCGGCGTCCTCGGGGCACGAGGCTCAGAGGCGCCTCTGATCCCAGCCTTTGCAACCCAAACCGCTGCCCCACGTGTCAGAGATCCCCCCCAGGGAGCAGCAAGCCCGGGTGCTGGGGGGAAGCTGGGGGCCCTGCGGGGTGCTGGGGCCGGGCACAGCCCTGACCCCACGGGGTGAGCTGCCCTTTGGGGTGCACGAGGCCTGGCCGTTCTCCCCATCCCCTGGGGGCCACCCCAGCCTCACCGTCCCTGAGGATGCCCCTGGCCCCCAGGACCCCCCCGCTGCCACCGTGCCCCTCTGGGCTGGACGCCCTCCCGCAGCAGAGCGGGGCAGGGCTGGGGGGAGTGGGGATGGAGCCACCAGCAGAGCAACCCCAGCCCGGGCGGATGCTTTGCAAAGGGGCAGAGCCACCAGAAAAACGTTTGGTAAGTGCCCCCAGACCCCCCCCTGGGGCTGGGCTGCCCCCAGCACGGGGCTCGCCCCCTCGCCGCTGCCGGCCACGCCAGCACCGTGCCACCCCACCACCGGGGGGTATTTTGGGAAAGCTGCAGCCTTTATGTAACTCCACAAATACTCATGCTTTCCTCCTTCTGCTTTGCATGGGAGATGCTGGGGGCACGGCCACGGCGTCCACCCACCCCCCACCATCCCTGGGCCACGGCTCCACGCTCACCGCGACCCCACCCCCCCCCCCCCAAGCACAACCCCGGCCCCAGGCGAGGTAGCGCCCCAGCAGCCTCCAGCTCAGAGCTTTATTGAGGTTTTTGCACAAAAAAAAAACAAAAAAAAAAACCACCCAGGTCACAGCCTCAGCTGGGGGCATCCCGTCAGCCAGCCCCCGGCAGGGGGGGCAGCGGGGGGTCCGGGGTGCCCCTCAGCTGTTCTCGAAGCAGCCCCGCTGGTGCCACTGCTGGTCCCGCACGCGGCGCACGGACTGGATGAGGGGCTGGTTGGCGTCCCACTCGTTCCAGTGGCGGTACTCGCCCTTCTCGAAGACGTGCTGGCGGCCCCGGTACCCGGGGTACTCGTAGCCCACCCACCTGCAGGGGACGGAGGCAGCGCTGGGCAGTGCCCCGGGGTCGGCACGTGTGTGTCCCCCCCCCTCCGGAGCGGGAGGGCAGCATCCCCGTACCGCCACGGAGGCCATGGGGGTGCCAGTGCCTCTGCCCACCGCAGCCACGCGATGCTCTGTGTCACCACCCAGGGCCACCGCCCCGTCACCGCCCAGGGCCACCACCCTGTCACCGCCCAGGGCCACCGCGGCAGAGCAGCAGCTACAGAGCCCGGGTGGGAAATGCCACCGTGCCGGGAGGGCTTGGAGAGCCCAGGGCAGGGAAGGGGCCATGGCTCCACCACTCCTGCAGCAGCCCCATGTCACACAGCCCTAGTGACACTGCCTCGGTCCCCCTCACTCCCTACGGGATGGGGAAAGGGTGGCAGTGGGGAGGGAGCAAGGGACACGATGGGCACGAGCATCGTGGGGACAGCTGCCCCGTCCCCACCGCAGCGGCTGTGCCTGGCGTCCCCGACACCACGCTGTGGGGGACCAGCCAAGGTGCTATGGGACCTCGTTGGGGTGTCCCCGTGTGCCCCCAGTGTGACCGTCCTTACGTTCCGTTCAGGGCCCTGACGCTGGCCACGCGGTCCTGGAAGCCGTGGGCCCAGAGGCTGGGGACGTCGTCATCCACGATCTCCATCTTCCTCCCGGTGTAGCCCGCGTTCTCAAAGAGGTGGATCTTGTGGTCGGGGCTGTCCTGGGGGGG
>JADKXX010011519.1:0-16966 GCA_017310255.1 Butorides virescens | reverse complement strand
CCACTTTCACCGCAGTCCCCTTTTCCCACGTTCATCTTTTCCTTTGGATACGACGCTGCTTGGCTGTAAAATGGACGCTGACTTCTGAGGCCTCAGAAGGGAAGGGAGCGCGTCGATTTGTCTCGTTCAGCAAACACAACAGCAACAGATCAGAAATACAGAATTTTTTCCTACCAGTCCGTTCCCTGCCCGCGTCCCCACTACGCTCAGCTCTGCGGTGCCCGCGAATCCTCCTGCCCCGAGCTCGGGGAGCCTGGACATCGATAAGGCGATTACAGGGACGCGACAGAAGGGGCACTAGATCTCATTGATTTGTCTTCCCAACAGAACTCCATTTCCCTTTGCTGTCAGCCTCTTAAATCCCTTTGAGAAATGCTGAGAGTGTTAGAAAACTTTTTTCCTTACTATCTAGGAAAGCTAAACCTGAATGGTTACTTGTACAGTAGCCAGAACAGCAGCCAGGATATCTTTTATTACTTAGGGAATTACACAGCACAAAATATTTTCCATAGCACAACACATTTACTGTGACCCACATTTCCATATTCTATAAGGCTACGTGGAACGATATAAAATTTTAATGTACACAATAGCTCCTTTAGGCTCGATACCATCATGTTTAATATGGAAAGAGCAAAATCCATGAGCCACCAACCTCGTCTCTCCTCCAAATCCCACCAGAAGACTCAAAAGTTATTCCAGGTATTTTTGTGAAAATACTCTGAGCTGAGAGGACGGCCGCGGGAGGGGGGCACGGGGTGGTGCTCACCACGACCAGCGATCTCCAACCGCAGCTCGGAAGGACGCCCACCATCCGCCCTCCCCAGGCAGGACCCGAGGTTCCCGGGCGCTGCAGTCCCAGCGGAGAGGCCTCTCGACACCGCATCCCCAAAGCCACATCATAGAATCACAGAATCACTTTGGTTGGAAAAGCCCTTTAAGATCATCGAGTCCAACCGTTAACCTACCCCTGCCATCCCACCCCCAAACCCTGGCCCTCAGCACCTCATCCATCCTTCTTTTAAATCCCCCCAGGGATGGGGACTCGACCACCTCCCTGGGCAGCCCCTTCCAGAGCCCGACAGCCCTTTTGGCGAAGAAGTTTTTCCTAATGTCTAGAAAATTAAAGCTCCACAGCAGCTGGTTCTGCCCCAAAAGCCCCGTTCCCCCCCCCAAAAGCCCACCTTCACTCCCGCCGTTATCACTCCAGCTCTGTGAGGGCCATCAGTTGTTTCTCCTACATCTTTCACCCACCGCCCGCTCTCGGGAGCGCAGAGCTCAAGCTGGTGAGACGACGAGCCCTTGCTTTCCCCAAACGTTTCTGTTTGACCACAGCGAGACCCCCGCCTCCAGCGCGGCGGCTGGGGTGACTTACCCGACGGATCCTGCGCCCCTTGGGACGCGGGGTGGGCTGCGCCGGGGGCTGGCACCGGCAGCCGTCGGGAAGGCGAAGACGGCGATCGCTGACCGACGGCGTCTCCTCCACGCGAGCGGTTACGGCGACGGCACCGCACTTGTATAATGGAATAGTTGGCTTCATTTGGGGGGCTGGCTTGGCAACAGCAGTAATGGGGCTGAAAACGTGGCCCCCCGGGAGCCGCCCTACCCAGCCGGACCTTCTGCCGAAGGGCCCCCCTGCCGGGCAGCACGTGGAACTCCCCGTCTCCCAACAAACCAAGGCATCCCGGGAGAAAGCGTGGTTTCACTGTTTGAAGCCGGGTATGTGCAGGAAGCGATCAGCAAAGCCCTTCCACCACACCACGCGTGAACACCGCCCAGAACCCCGCGCTCACCTGACCTCACAAGGATGCTCAACAAGCAGATACAGCCTCGCCCGTGCCGGCAATCCCGCTCTCCTCCAGGGGTTCACTCCCACTGCACTGGGGGTCCCACACAGACGGAGTGGATTTGGGATGGGACCAGAGGAGCTGGGGGACCCCAGAGGAGCACAGGGACCCCAGAGGAACGCGGGGACCCCAGAGGAGCTCTGCTTCCTCTGGCTCCAGAGGATCAAGTTAAATATCCGCAGAGGACCTCTCGCTTCCTACACCACCAACGCCCAGGGCAGTAACACCGTAGCATCAGCAACACTTTTTTTTTTTTTTTGTAGTAAGGAGAAAAAGGTGCAGAGACAGAAGTGCCTTCTCCTGGGGCGCAGACTCTTAAAGCATTGTATTTAAAATTATTTATTTGATATTTGTCTTGGAACTGCCCTGACCCCCGCTAGGCTATTTTGGTACCTCAGGTCTTCACCTAACACCTTGACATGAAACCACATCCTGGGTTTAATACCCGAGGCAGGAGGCACATTTCGGGGCGTTTGCACAAGCTCCAAGGGTTATAAAGCTCCCGGCGGAGCGGTCGATGGACAGCCCGCGCGTAGAACTCACGCACACGGGGCATTTAACAGTTTGCCAGTAAGTGTTTGCAAACAAGCAAGAGGGTAAAGCAAACTTCTGTGCAAGCAAAGACCTGAGGGGTTAACTCCTCTAGGGCCACGCTATAAAAAGGTTTCAGACTTCAAAGGCTGCACCTTTCTCTGGAGGAAGCAAAACCAAAGCACAGCAAGGCTCGGAACAGCTACCCCAGTTAAAGGACCCAAATTAAAGCCAGGCAGACCTTACAGAGGTGAATTTGCAAAGAGAAAAATAAAAAAGGAAGAAATCCACCACCGGGGATTCCAATAAAAAGAAACAGGAGGACTGTGCAGATCCCCAGCTGACAAACTGAAGCGGAGGGAGGATTTCTGGTAATAACGAGAGAAAAGTGCCATCAGAAAAGATGTCTTTTGAAATGCCACAAACTGGACTTTCACTTTTAAAACCCATCACTCCACCCGTGCAGTTTTTTAAGCGAGCAAAAGCAGCTGAGGGGCTGTAAGGGAAGGGGCGAGGGCGCCGCATGCCACGGGGACGCCAGGATCTCCGCCGTGGTTGTCACTGCTCAGACACTGCTGGGACAGGAGCCAAAACCCTAAGGCAGGGTCCAGAACCTAAGGAAAAAGCGTCCCTGAAGGAAGCACCGAAGCAAAGGGCTCACTCCCAGCTCGTATTAACTGCAAAAAAATAGCACGTGGCAACAAAAGCATAAAAAAAAAAAATTCAACAAGAGTTATTTGGAATGAAAATAGAATTGTATAAAGTGTATTACAGGATGTTCTATCATTTAAGAAGTAATAACATATTTATAGATCTTTTATTACATAGTGATCACCCGAAGAGAAGGAAATAGATCTTTAATCCATGTACAATATAAAGAAAAGAGCAGAAAAAACACTTTCCCATTCAACAACATTCTAAAGATGCTTTTTAATCCGACATTTAAGCATTAAACATTTCTCAGTAGTAGGCTGAACTACTCAATACAGTAGGTTTCAGTGCACTGTCCAAGCGGGTGTGGAACTGCACACACATCCAGAGGGCTTTGTGGAAACCCAGAATTAATCCCCTCGGCTTCCTCCACCACAGAGCAGCCACCGCCGTTACAGAATCGTTGGCCTTCATTTCGTAGACCAAGACCCAGGACACCCTCCAAGGGTTGGCCATGCAACCCTACCAACCCGCGGAATTCCAAAATCGAGCCTGTGTGAACACTCCCGTGAGCAGGGGGAATTTACCTGATTTCTAGGTACCGTTCGACGTAAGCCCTGCTTCATCTGAGCAACGGTAGGAAAAGCCATCGCCGTTCTCCTCCCGCCCCCACCGCCGCTCGGGCTGACTGAAGCACGGGCACGCGTGTCGCACGCGGCGTACGACCGATGGTACACCTCGAGCGCTGCCAAAAAAAACGTATCCCGAAAGAGACACATGCAAAGCTTATCTGAAAGAGTCGCCGTTTCCACCACCATCTAAAGAGGAGGCAAGAAAACGTGCAATGTTTTAAAGTCAGCGAAGAGCGGCTCTTTAATAGCGCTCGACCGCATCCAAGTCCATCTCAGAAAGCCACACAGAACCCAACGCTCGGCAGAAATCTCGGGGATCATTTCTTAATTGGTAGCAGAAGGGGCTGTAAAACTGTAATGGTGGGAACAGCTCTGATGTAAAATAGGGCAAAGCAGCAAGTAAAGATTTCTTACATAAGAGAAACGTACTCATTTCATCTCCATTAAGTACAGGGAGCTGCGATCGGAGCTAAATCTGGGACAGAGACGCGCATATGGGACTCGTCTCCTGACATACTGCTGTGATTTCCTACGAGCAGACTGGGACCAAAAATCACCTCATCTGTGACTCCTCCGTGAGAAGGATTGGCACTTGGTTTTGGCAGCTACGAGCTTGATAGACAGCAGACCAGGCATGCCACTCTGGTTAGCAGATGCACCATCGTGGTAACCCCGCATAAATCAAGCTTTCCGAAACGCTCATCATCAAAAAAAAAAAAAAAAAAGGAAAAAAAAAAAAAAAAGGAAAATGAGTTCAAGTGCTGGTGCTTTATCTTTGCTATCTATGCCCACCGCAGGACACGGAAAGTGCGAGGTGAGGAGCAGGCTCTGCTCCTGCTCCAGCCCCGCGCCGCCGAGGGCACCCGGGGAGGAGCGCGCCCCGTCCCCCTTCGTTGGCCCACGCTGCTGCTTTCCTAGCCGAGGCGAGAGGAACACCGATGCGACAGAATCACCTTCCCTGTTGGGCTACATTTTGAAAGGTTTACTGAAAAGAGCACTTATTTGGGGAAAGAATAAAGTGTGTCTTGAATGGACCTCTTCAGCATCCGTATTCAAAGATAGGAACATACTTGAGACATCAGTGGTATCCCTAACACCCGTGTTAGGCGTGACAGATCGATACCGCTAGAACATCATCGGTCTTACCAAGAGAAGAGAAGTAAATCGTCTGAGAAACTGAAGATCACATTGAGGTTATCCCACAAAATCAGCATAAAAATAAAAACTTAAACCTGGTATTTACAGATTAACGAATAAAAATATGAAGTGGGACTATCGGAACTGCTATTAAAGTGACATTCAACAGTTAACTGGAACCCTGATATGAGTGTAACATCCTCCCTCTTCCCTTCCTTTTTTGTTATAAAAACAGTATTTACATTTGTTTGTTGTTGTTTTTAAAGAGAACTGGTTGACATTATTGCTTGATCCTTTTTAGGAAAGACATTCCAATGAAGCAATTATTCCACATGCTGACAAAACACAGAATATACCATTTCAAGAGTGACAAAAGTTAACATTTTGTTCATCTAAAAATTATATTCATCTGCTAGGTCAGCAGATCACATGTAAATATAAGCCAATCAAAAATACATTTTACAAAAAATAATCAAGTTTCCTTTTTCAATATGGCAGTAAACATAATTTGTTCTTTCACTCTCACCTTCCACAAACTTCATTCTAAATAGGAGCTTACTATTTTTTCACAAAAAAAAAAAAAAAAAGATAAATTTGATTAAAATTGTTATTTTCATAAACAAACACAAAGCCCAGCTTACACCTGATGCGTCTACCAAAAGTCACTTCTGGGTTGCTGAACACCTACGTGGAAGCGTAGTCTTTGTCCAACAGCGAGGGGACGTCCCTGGTGCACAGCACACCTAATATTACAATCTTTTAAGACTTTCTGAAGTGCTAGCTAGGAACCACCGGCTCTTCTTCCAGGCAGGGACTACCCTCCCATAGCTGAAAAGACACAGCTTTGTATTTGACTATGAACGTTAAGCAGCTTTCTCCACGAAACAGGAAGGCACCATGCACATAGCAGTTGAGGCAGGAAGCAAACAGCAGCAACATGACGTGTGAATTTTAGGTTCAGATGAGTTAAGGCTTCTGTTAAACTTCTTTATCTTCTTCTAGTTAGAATCACTATCTGGAAAGAAAAAAGAGAAGCAACTGAAGTAATGGTGTGACACGGTCACGCAATCAGTCAGACCCCTCCCAGCGGAAGAGGAAGCCCACAAATGCCTACTACTGTCCTAGTGCCACCGTGGTTTCGACTGAATGCACTAAATGCTCCCGAGCTGCCCAGAATACTGCTGGAATGACACATGCCAAGGTTTACAACACGTATGCAAGCTGAGTGTCACTAAAATACAAATTATCTGCAGAGAATCAGTGAAGCCGTGTCACCCGCGAATGGAAACGTCACCTCTGCGAAGCCCGCTCTGCCTCGAGGCAGAATTATTTTGCATTTCTGGGTGGGTTTTTCACACTCAGCCCACTTTAACGTTTATGCTTACGGAGCTGTTTCCTCAGTGGGTCAGTATAACATTTTCCACGTGCGCTGTTATCACTGCATATTTCCGCCTAGCAAAGCCCCACTGTCTGTACCTTTTCAAACCTGATTCTCATAATGGCTCTGTCTCTTCTTTGATTTCAGCTCCTTCAGCCACTGAGGAGACTTTTCTTCTAACCTAAGATATATATATAAAAAAAAAAATACCCTTTATTCTTTAGTTACAAAAATTCATTACAGAAAAATCAAAACAAAAAAAACACCCCCAAAACTATACAGTTTTCCCTACAGGCTTGGGAAGCCTACTTGTGTTTTGGGGTTTTTTTCCCCCTACCCAAATGAGCATTAGCATCTTTCTGATGCTCTGGAGCCTCTCACCTGTCCTCCTTCTCTACGCTGGAGGGCAGCACTCTGCTACCAGGCGTTCCAAGCTGCAGTGGTGGTTTAGGAGATTTGAAGTGCTGAGCAGAACTTTTTTCACCAGGACTCTCAGACTCTTGTCTTTTCCGCAGTTGGGCCTAAAAAATAAAAATAAAGAGCTCCTTTTTAAGGCAGGGATTCAGACTTCTGTTGGAATGCAAGACAAGTAACTCAGATTTATAAAAACAAAAAAACCCATGCCTGAACTCAGCGAAGGGATTCCTTATAAACCCAGAATCATAGAATCACGGAACCGTTTAGGTTGGAAAGGACCTTTAAGATCATCAAGCCCAACTGTTCCCCTACCCCTGCCATCCCACCACTAAACCCTGGCCCTAAGCACCTCGTCTGCCAGGCTTTTAAACCCCCCCAGGGGTGGGGACTCGACCCCTTCCCTGGGCAGCCCCTTCCAGCCTCTGACAGCCCTTTGGGGAAGGAATTGTTCCTCAGGCCCAACCTCACCCTGCCCTGGCACAACTTGAGGCTGTTTCCCCTCGTCCCATCGCCCCTTCCCTGGGAGCAGAGCCCGACCCCCCCGGCTCCCCCCTCCTCTCAGGCAGTTGTAGGGAGCGATGAGGGCTCCCCTCAGCCTCCTCTGCTCCAGGCTGAACCCCCCCAGCTCCCCCAGCCGCTCCTCGTAAGCCTTGTCCTCCAACTTGTGCAGTTTTGAAAGCGTGTTTGCTATTGCAAGGCTCTTTTATTTTTTTTTCTTTTTTCCAAACCACTTAATATTTCTAACCAACAGTTAGAAGTGAGAAAGATACCTGCAAGGGTTTTCTACACGTGGCCCCCACCCCCCAAAACACCACCATCCTCTTCAGTGGACTTTTCCTAGCTCTGCTCCTAGCGAGCGCCCGCAGCTGCTGGGCTGCTCTAACTCTGGCCTGGCACGCTCTGCCCGTGCCCACCTTGAGAACAGAGTGGTCTATTCCTGGGAACACGGGAAGTCTCTGAGCTTGCACGGAAGACGATCTCGCAGTACGCTGTATCTTGTCTTCCTCATCAGAATCTTCCTGTTGCATAGTTTTCTTCTCTTCTAATTGTTTAAAAAGACAAAAAAGCAGAGGAGGGAAAAAAAAAAAACCCATTAGTCAGCAGGCTTTCCATCTACACCTTGTTCTAGATCTCCCCTTCTGTTCAAAAATGTATTAATAATATTAACACACCGCAGGACTGGGTTCAATGCTTCGATAGAGATCAAAGCAACAAACACACAAAGTACTCAGCAACAGAAAGATTTCTTGCCGACAGAGACGAGGGAGCAGAAGGTACTCCTAATTTAACGAATGTTACTGCTTCTAAACATCTCACGTTCTGTGATCAACTGAGATTAATTTAGATTAAAAGAGACGCCTGAAAGTTATCTGGTCCACCCCCTGCTCAAAGCCGGGCTTTGAAGCAAAGAGGCTGAGTAGCAGAAGTCTGCGCGCTACCGGGAAAGACGCGATGGTAACGTTGGCTTCACGTGCGCTGGGTCTTTAGTTGATAATTACACTCCAGCTTCCAGTACAGCATTTCTTACCAAGGCAAGTCGTGATAAATGAAAATATTTTAGGTCTGTTAGACCTGCCCCAAAGCAACCACCACACAGATAACAGCCTTTCCATTGGTTAGGAGGCTACAGACGAGATCAGTCTCATCACACATTCTTCCCTGTATTCACAGGCTTTAAGGGAAAGCAGAAACGGCAGGTCACAAAACCTGACTTTTTTTAATAGGTCCCATCAGTTACAAAAACATCGCCAGCCTCTCTGACGAGCAGGGTGCGACACCAGCGATTCCTCTGCTCAGGGAATACCGAAAGGGTATGTGCAGCATTTATCACCCCAGCACCTACATGCTGTGGGTACTGAGTCATGACCTACAACGAGCACATGCATGAAGCCATTCACTCACTTCCATGGGCAGGGATTTTCAATGCCTTCCTAAGGAGCATCCTAAGGAACAGGCCAGGCCAGGAGGGGGACATTTATAACAGAATGGATGTGAAGGGGTTGATTTATCCTTAACTAGGCCTCTTTAGTCCTGTAGTACTCACAGATTCTAAAAAGAAAGAGTATTTATGAGCACCTATAGAATAGGAACGACTAAGGCTGCTCTTATCAATAACACACAGGCTTAGATATAAAGAATGTGCTAGAGAACGCATCCAACCGTGGCAGTTTCTAAACTCAGTATTTTCTCAGCAAACAAAATTCTCTTAAGTCAGTAGCCAGAAGCTAAAGGAAACTCCAGCAACGCTCTCCTGGTCTTCTGCAGGTCCGGTTACTGCGGCTTCCCTCACACCACAGGCTCCAAGGAACAGCAGGGAAGACTTCATTTAGAGGATAACCCAGAGGTGGGAAAAGGAAGCTGTTGTTAAACCCTGATGCAGCTTCAGGTATGTTACACCGTTCAGAAATTCCTGCCCTCACAAATCAAGCTGATTACAGGTAATTATTTCAGAGAGTTGAGGGGTACCTGTGGAATCTTTAAACATCCAGGCATTATCTTGTTCTTCTGTCAAAGAAAATCTGTTTTCAAACTCCAGCCCTCTGCTTCTTCTAAGGGAGTGGGAAACGGGAGCCCGACGGCGTCTCTTTTTGCTGAGCTGTACACGAGTTTTCAGCGCACTGGAGTCCAGAATAGTGGTTTGCTGTAAAGAGAAACAAAGCCTTTACTTTCAAACAGATGGAAAATAAAAGTCATCTCCTCCATAACAATTTCTCAACCTACTTTAATGTATTAACCCATTCAGTTTAATTAAACTAGATATATTTGCCTGATTATTGTTCTTGTAGTTACTTAAAACTTTATTAAAGAGAATTTATGATGAGGATACGCTACATTGGGGCTAACTAGGTGCAATGCTGGTTCTTTCATCTCTCTTGGCTGTGGACTTCTGATCTGCATGAATTATTTTCACTGAATTAAAAAAATAACTGCAATAAATAGGATTGTGGCTCCTAGAGTGTTTCGAGAATACAGGTCTTGCTAGCCAGTAACAGCTGAAGGCCAGGAAGAAGATTGGGATCTAAAAAGAACAACTACACAAAACTCTCCTGTAGTAGAGGGCTGTAACTGCCTTGTTCTGACAGGTTGCCATCCACAGAAATTTCAAGCCGCTCACCAGCGACAAGGAGACTGCAAATTAAGCGCCATGGCATTCAGAAAATGCCTGGGATCAGTCTTTTTAAACACCTCCATCCCTGCGTATGACGGTAGCAGAGTAACGTTCACAGAGCAAAAGGAGGAGTTGTAATTTATTGATTGATTTAAAGATCACTGAGCCTCGCCTTCTCTGGAAGATGTGTTTTTATTTCAAGAGATTTCAGGTCAGAAATAAACTACTTGTTAAAACAGCGTATTGCCAGCTGTACTCGAAGCTATCAATGTCTTGAAGAGACACCTTTAGCTGCCCAGGGAGCAGCACAGGACCATCTCCACTACCTGCAGAACCACTGACAGACAGACAAAACGCCGTCCGCGCTGTTCTGGGCTACTAACGCTTCCTTTACAGAGCAAAAAGTGCACTTGGGCTATCTTGCCGAAGGAATATTAAGCGATGCCAAGGCCAAGGCACATGCAGTTAGGGATCTCAAAGCGACAGACCACCAAACGTGGCCTCTGCTTCAGAGCCAGAGGGGGCTGGGGGATGAGAGCAGCAGCACCTACTTTGGAAAACCACAGGTTTCTGCAGTTCCCCATAGACGGCAGCGAGCGGAGCGCAGAGCTGGCTGGAGGCACTTTCCAACAGCCCACGCAGGAAGCAGCTGGGATTTCACCAGTCAGTTCTGCTGCACCAGACCAAACTGCCTCCAGCACAAACCTGCTTGCATCCCTCATACGTTTTACAGAGCAGCCTACTTCTCAGTTCAGAAGGCGTTCCGGCACTTCGACGGGCAAGGCGGCAGATCTGAGGCCTTCCTAGCAGCTGCACGATCCACGCAAGTTGGGAACCTTGCGCTGATCAATATACCAGTCATTAGATATTATATAATAAACAAACAAAAAAAAAGGTGCACCAACTCTTACTGAAGAAAAAGCAGTACTTCCGAGATGCTATACTAAAAACTACAGTCGTGTTAGGGCTTTCGAAGAACATGAAACCTCACCTGTGTATGGTGGGAAATTACTGTTCTTATACAAGCTGCAAGATTCTTAAGTACGAAAAAAATCCTTAAAATGCAACTGTAAGCTACTGCAGAAAGAGACTAATTGTAAATAAGAAAAATATTAGTGAATGTCTTTATAGCCTTCGATCTGCACGGCTGATAGTGCAAAAGTCACTAGCTGTTTATGTTGGTTAATAACTACACTGCCAATGTTCATTTAACTCTTCTGAGGAGCAGAAAGAGAAACAGCAACTTCATTAAGCCACCAGCAGACATCATCCAAGGCCAACAGCTTTTTGGAATCTCTCAGAACCCAAGTGTTACAGAAACTAGAAGAACATTGTAGCTCTGATCTCAAAACTTTTTGGGCAAGAAGCCAGCTGGGAAAATTCAGTGTGATAAAGAAAAGGCAGGGGAAGATGGGATGCAAAGTGTGCAGAAGATGCTGCTCCGCGGTGACTAACACAGGCAACCCCAGAGCTAAAGCAGAAGGAGAACTTCTGCTTCCCGTCCCGGTAACTCACGTCAATGAAAGAGAAATCAGTGGTCTTTTCATCAGGGTAGGTGTCTCCCGGAGGAGGTAAATCAGTCCCATCAGTAGAGTCCATGTCAGTGCTGGAACGGTCCAAACTTGTGCTCCTTTGGTCTTTGGAGATGTCATGGTGATCAACCAGGGAAGCAGGTTCCGTCTGAGAGGACAGCGAAGATGGGCGGCTGTTTGGAGGTTGCTTTCTTGTCGAAATGACATCGTTTTCCAAGGAAGGGGATTCGGGGACAAAGCTGCAAATTAAGAAAATGAAATCTATGAGACTTGGGGGTAAACAACTACATGCAAGGATAGTTTGGATCACGCATACTCAGAAGATGATAAATAAAGGTTGAACTGAAACGATGGCTACAGGTAACAAAGGCGTTTTTGGAGGCCGCAGGTACCAGCCGCGAGGGTGTGGATCACTTGCGTTATCACAGCTTTTTACTCACGTGGATTTACAGCGTACTGAATAATGCAAGTACGCAGATAAATTGTAATAACTGGATTGTAACATGCTTTTATTGCTTGGGGTTTCTGTTCCCCCGCACAAAGGCCCCTTCAAACATCCACACACAAACGAGGTGAGGGCATCAGCAGGCTGCTTAAAAGCCCAAACCAATTTGCCCGTTTGCTGTGTGATGGCAGCAGACCTCACACCTTGGCACTGCATGCATTTGAAAACATTGTGAAGGGTAATACCCCGTTTGCAGGCCTCAGGCAAAGAGTAACTGTTAAAGGATTCTTCTTGCTCATCCATAACTATCTTAAATACCTATGAAAGCTTATAAATACAAAACAATAAATCTTTTACTCTGAGTTCCTGCAGAACACTACAAGCTACTTGCAGCCCTTTTGAGAACACATCTTGCAAACCCCTCTGTTGTCCATGTTCCCGTATTTTCCCTTGGAGGGCACTTTTTAATATATCTATCTCAAAAGTATATTTATATTTATTTTAATTCATATTCATCTGTTATTAATACATTATTATATCTTTTTATATAGAGATATGGTATGCACACTTTCTGAAATTACAACCAGGCTGTGTACAGATGCCTGGACCTGAAGAATACACGAGAGTATTGGGAACGGCCGTAGCCACCACGGCAGCTCCCCCAACACACTTTGTGCTCCGTGCATACCGAGCAGCACTTGGGAGTAATTTCCATTTCGCATCACTCCAAGGAAACTGAAGCATCTTCAGCAGCGCAGAGAATTTAAACATTTCAGGATGCAATTTTTAGATGCTCATAGAGACTGGATTTAAAAAAATTGCATCCCTTGTGTCCTGACAGAAAGAAGTTATCTCTGTAGGTGCCGTCCCGAGATCAACAGCTCCTCCACTTGAGCTGTATTAGATTTTATTTCCCTTATTGCCTCTAGTTTTGGTCAGTAAGAGACAAGGAACACAAGCAACAGCAACCCAGTGAACCATAATTGCCAAGATGTGAAAGAGGAGAAAGGACACTGCTAGTTGAGGTGGACCAGACCCTAAGTTTAGGAGGTTTTAAGCAACAACGTGATTGCATAGAAGTGCTACGGGCTCATCGACTCCCTCTTGCCACGCAGGCCGGCTGGCTTCACACTGAGCGAGTTTAAAGCACGCAAAGAGTGAACTGGCAGGGAAAGGGGCTGGAAAGGGGCAAGAAGAGGGCTGGAAGTCTCTGCAGAAAGCTCTGCCCCTGGGCTGGGGATGGCAGCAGGGACAAACGCCCTGTACTCCTCCACCACCTTCATAGGTAGCATAGAAACCAACCTGAGAGATGCTCCACAGCTGCACAACCGGTCCTCTGAACCAACCACTTCCCTAAAGAGCTTCTCTTTCATTTCAGGATGTATTTCAGAGAGAGCTGCCCAGCCAGCCAGCCAGCCAGAAGTTTTTATCTTTTGAGGATGCTCAAGCATGCTGAAGGGAGAGGTGGGCAGCAGATGGCACCCTGCGGCAGGACTCTGCCAGCAGAGGCTTCCTGGGGTGCCTGGGGAGAGCACCGAGGGTGGTGGGACCCACACCCCAGCTGGGCCACGCTCCCATGTATTATTCCTAGAAATCTTCCCTTTGCCTAGACTCACAGAAATGAGCCGTAGTGTCAGGACTGAAAGCTGGACACAGTTACCTGTCTCCCTTCGTCACGTTGGTCGGAGTATTCCTATAGGCAGCCGGAGATTGTAGGAAACACAGTAAAGACTCTACTGCCAGTAAAAACGGGGCTGTCTTGCTTCTCATTTTAGGAGTTTCTAGTTTGAAAAGCAAACCCTGAAATATTTAAGGAGGGTTTTTTTTCCCTCCCAAGTCTTCTGTTACTGAGCACCTTTTCTTGAGCAAGTATCTAGGAAAACTGTTGTAAAACCAAAAAAAATATGAAATGTATTTATGAATATATGCACATTTTTTTAAACAACAGACCTCAGTATTTGGTACAGTCCATGGCGACAGCAATCTTGGGAGGAAAACACTCAGGAGTCTACCATTGAGTAACAACTTCCTACCAAGCTGCAGTACACGGTACAGTTTCCAGCCTGGCAAAGCAAACACTGCACGGAGGGTTTCCAGCACACGAGTAGAGCGAAGGCCTCTTCCCTCCTTCAGCAGTGGGCCCCAGGATAATTAAGAAATGGTACTAATGAGCTCCAGGGGGAAGCTCTCATCTAGTATTTTTGCTTCGAATGATTTGGTGTCTGCAGCGTTAGGCTTTAGATCCACTAGAACATGGAAGAATGTAGAGACCAAAGACAACCTGCAGACTTACCACCGCCCATGGAAATGAAAACGTGTATTGAAAGGATCCGGTCCGATTCGCCCGTCCCCAGAAAGCCTCTTTGCTTTTACACCCTAGGTTGCTTTTACACCCTAGGGCTTCAGCTAACACCGCTCAGTGCAGTTTTTCAAACTGCAATAGTTGAGAGTGAGCAATGACGGAAATACAGATGAATTCACACCGATTTCTCATCGACAAACCTTTCTAATGGATTCTCCGTTGGAGTCCCTGCACAATTACAGCATCGCTACGCGTTGAACGCTGTGCCACAGCTGATCACCCAACGCAGCAGGGACGACTCGAGTACACATGCTGTTAGGCACGGCAGGTTCTTTCCATCTGAACAGCAAATTAGGGGGAAAATTCCCTTCAGGATAATGGTCAAATATTGAAATTTGAAACATGTTTTCAGCTCTCATTACTGAGACGCATTATGCATCTTTTTCCATTACTTCATTAAGGTTTTGAGTTTTATGAGCATATCTGTAAGCTACCAGCACTGTTCCACGGGTGTCATTGCAGACACTCGCTTCTCTGAAAAATTACGCGTCACGGTAGTGCACGCCAATACCAGCAGAATGGTCATCACAAATATACGATAAACTAAGATCAATCTTAAATTTAATTGCAATTCGAAGTGAATTAGCTTTAGCAAGACAGTGCTAAAAGGCCGTAAAGAACGCATTGCTTCATCGTGTGAAATTAGGAGTCAAAAAGTAAAGGAATCCTGCTTTTTACGGCAGCACTGCTGAGGAGTCGGAATCAAGAAGTAGTGGCCATTTCAAAATGCCTTTTATATTCTGTAACTGCAGGTTCCCACCTGCTACGGGTAGCTGATGCCCTACAGTGGGTTTTCTTTTCCAAAACTTTGTCGTAGTCTTCGAGGCTTTGAAGAAGCAAATAGCTAAAACCTTATCAAGTCAGAGCTCTACAGAGCCATCACCTAAAAAACAGAGTCTCCTTTCTGTAAAAGAGGATTTTCATTACGAAAACTGATCTAAAAGCAAGACTTTCCTGCGATGTCAACTTGGAAAAGCTTACTAAAGCACTCGAGAAAAAAATGAAAATAAAATCTTTTAGATAAGCTACGAGAAATTCAATTAACTCCTCCAAATTAAACCATCTCCCTTCCATTCTAAGAAGTGATTTGCCAAAGCCCACTGCAACCAGCCCAGAGCAGCCCCTTACGCTGGTTCTAGCGGCGACCAAGTTCTAGTTGAAAACGACCCTTCCTCCACCTTCCCCGAAGCTTATCTAGAGAAGCACCGCGTTTATCCTGTTGCCACGTAGTCTTGGGTTTTTATTTTAAAATTCTCTTCCTCTCGTAGAGAAAATGAGTCTGTTCACAGGTGCATTAATGAAGCACCCCTGAAGGGGCTAAAATAATCGCTTCAGGACTCAAATACTGGAAAATGCCAGAAGCTGGCAGGTCCTCCCACACAGCAGCAGCAGGCTGGTGCCGTTGGCTCGTGCCCCCTGCCGCAGCGCTCCCCGGTTGCCCCCCGGGCGCAGGTCAGGGCGTCACGGTGCCCGTTCCCCCGTTGCTCTCCCAGCCCTGGTCCAGGTCATGGCCAAGCGCTGGCTGCGAGGGCGTATCGGGGTGCGTGAGGAATGCAACACCACGCGCCGTGCGGCTGGCGAGATAAGAAATCTAAGGGAAGCGAGCCAGGCAAAACAGGAAAGCGGAGCTATCAAAGCCTCCTGTGAGTTCCTGCCTCTGGGCCGAGCAGAGGACGAGACGGCTGCCTCGGCAGCGGCCGAACACGGAGACGTGCTCGAATCACCCATGGCAAGAGGGGGAGAGTGCCTGCACTTGGCCCGATTTCTCCTTCATAAAAGATAAACTGCAAACAAAATGCAGTTTCAGTATATTCCAGGAAGATTTCCATTCTAAATTTAGCATTTAAAAGTACGTTACTCTCATTCCTCTCCAAGTGCCTGAATTAATACATCAGTAATTGCCCCGCCATGAGCCATAACTCAAGCCAAAGCAAGCAAGGGAGCGGCAAAATGCTGAAGAGTCACTGTACTGTCATCGTTACACTGTAAAAAAAGAAAAAAACCCTGAAGATTTGTTACAGTGGAAAGAAAATTCCAGGACATGGGGGGTTAAGAGTTCAATACTTCAATAAGGCAGAATCTTTAGGTGGAGCTTTTCTAGCCAGGAAGAAATAGCATTCAAGTGCTGTCTGCGTTGGAGGTGAGACAAGCACCTTTCTTAAGAAGCTGATCTCAGAACATGTCTCTAACATACTGAAATCAAAGTTAATTTTACAGAAGACATCACTGTTGGCACGTCGCTTAGCTCACTGAACTTCAAGCTGAAAACCATCCTGATTTCATAAGCAATGAAATATTTATAACATGCAGTTCTCAAGTGTAGAACACACCAAACATAATTGGCATTAATGTCTGCTGCAAGATCGCAACAAGTATAGCATTAAAAAAAAAAAAAAAAAAAAAAAAAAAAACTATTTTCATACTACACTGAGCAGATAAGATACTGGGCTCAAACAGGGTAGATGAAGCTAGCATTTACACAGCAGGTGTAAATTCTAAAACCCTCACACTTTAATGCTCTAGGTTTATTTCATTAAATCATTGCACTAATAGAAAAGCACCAGGAATGCTATTTTTCATTCAGCTGATATTCCATTTCACCCTCCCCTTCCCCACACTGAAACACTGCAGAGTTCTTGAGTTTGGGGCAGAGCGGCTGGAAAGCTGCCCGGCGGAAAAAGACCTGGGGGTGCTGGTCGGCAGCCAGCTGAATATGAGCCAGCAGGGTGCCCAGGTGGCCAAGAAGGCCAATGGCACCCTGGCTTGTATCAGGAGTGGTGTGGCCAGCAGGAGCAGGGCAGTGACCGTGCCCCTGTATTCGGTGCTGGTGAGGCCCCCCCTCGGATGCTGGGGTCAGGGTTGGGCCCCTCGCTACAAGAAAGACGTTGGGTTGGTGGAGCGTGTCCAGAGGAGAGCCACAAAGCT
>JADKXX010011518.1:0-75225 GCA_017310255.1 Butorides virescens | reverse complement strand
CAGGGGCTGGAAGGGGCTGCCCAGGGAAGGGGTCGAGTCCCCACCCCGGGGGGAATTTAAAAGCCGGGCAGAGGTGGTGCTGAGGGCCAGGGTTTGGGCGTGGGATGGCAGGGGTAGGGGAACAGTTGGGCTGGGTGAGCTTAAAGGGCTCTTCCAACCTAAACGATTCTGTGATTCTATGATTCTATGTGGGCATCCTCCCCCGAGGTTATCGGGACACCCAAGAGGCGCACGGCACGGGGCTGTCGGAGCAGGTGCCTGGCGTTCAGAGCCCCCGTTCCAAACAGCTTTTGCCATTTGGCCTTTTGAGTAGCACAGCTTTTAAGGCAATGTTAATTGCTACGCGAGAGACCAAATTTACAAAAAAACCCAAAAAAACCCAAAGCAAATCCCCAAACCATTAGCGTACCCTGCCTAACCACAGTCAGACCCTTCCTTATCTACCTGAGAGGGAGGCAATCGGACAATTTTAGCAAAGCCTTCCCAGAACCCGTTGTACCCATCAGAGGCACACAGCACACACGCAGGAAACCACTTTCTAAATATGAAAATGTACATTTCTAATTGTAATTACACACACATAAATACAAAGCGTAAAGAAAGGTTTTACTACCGACGTTCATCAGTCCAAGCCATTTGGTGTATTTATTGGGGAAAAAAAATGTTTTTCCCATATCTTTTTTCTACCACTTTAGCACTAAAAAATAACATCTAACCTGTGTTTCACTTACCAGCAGACTTGTTAAATCTATTCCAGTCCAAGCTGGATTTGTCGTTACTTATAAAAGCGGCGACACTGCATTCTCACTAGAGGATGGAGTTTAAATTTCAAAGCTTACTGCAATTTGCAGATATTAAAGAAATATTTCTTCACTTCTAGACTAAAGAAACTGTATAGTCTGAGCATGCAACTTTAAAAAAACCCACACACGTACCCACGTTGCACACCCATACACACCCAACACAACAGTTTCTTCTCATTGCTCAGCTAGGGAAGAGCTTGTGTGCGCGGCAGAGGGGACCGTGCTCCCCCTTACCTGTCCCCGCTGTGCCGCTGCTCGTTCCAGGTGCCGTACTGGTTGTCGGGCTCCTGCACCAGCGTGTCTGTGTCCTTCACTGCCGGGGGGTGCCTGGAGAAGCACTGCTTCAGCTGGTCCTGCAACAGAACAGTCGCGACACTTCAGCACTCCTTTAGCCCCGAGTTAAACGGTGAACAGATTTTATTTGCAACAGTGGTTTTCAATCTACCAGTTAAACTTGGTCAACCTAAAACTGGGAATAAACACAAACAGGGGAAACAGCTATGAACTCAGGACACCCATTCTCTGTAAAATGAGCACTGTTTTCCTGGGCAAATAACTGGCTCCAGAGGCCAGAACTGCCTCCCTGGTCTTAGTAACCCTGTATTGCTTTAACATTACTCTTACCTCAGGTTGCCCAAAATTTTTAGACGTGCCTATGCAAACACAAAGAATTCTGCTGGGGACTACGTTTAATCTCCCCAAGCATATGAGGGAAACAAACTCTGCTGCTCTTCTCCTGGGTTTAATAAAAGTACCTTTTTTTTATTTTCCACCTCTTTCTTTGGAAGACATTCAAAAAAAAAAAAAAGCACAAGTGAATGAATAAGCATAGTGCCAGAAATTAGAAAGCCCTTCACAAATTGATGTGTGCTAACGTAAAGTTCAAAGGCGATGTACAACGTAGGACAGACCACAGTGTTTTTTCTGTCTTCTACTCCAACCTTTCATTTCCTACGTGGCTTTATTTCATAGATCTGCTACTTTAATGAGGGAAACGGTGCATCTAAGGGCCCCTTTCAGGGGAGAGAAGTGGGTCAGCTCCTGCTGCTGGCACCCTAGATTTGCAGCAGAGCAGCGTTAATACGCTCCAGAATACCGCGCGGCCGCACCTTTTGTTTTGCAGTGGCCCTGAGTTACACACCGAGGTTCAATAGTTACTGAAATAATACATTGTGTGTAGCTAATTCAATGGTGGCCCCTCTTGCATTCATTACCCTGAACAAATACAAGTATGGCTTTCAGTGCCGTGTCAACTTTGCTTATGAAGATCTCAGCTGACGGCATATTTCGTTGTTTTCCACCTGTCCTAAGCTTTTCCTCTCTTTAAGAAAAAAGGAAAAAAAAAAACAACCCCCAAACCAAACAAACCATCACCCACCAACCCCCTCAAACCCACCTAGGAGAACCCACTGGTGGGAACCACCAACACCGCTATCTCACGTCAGGCAGCACGCGCAACGTAATGACCACATTCAATGAAACGGGATTCCTTAATCTTATTGGAAAAAAAAAAGAGATTGGGTGTTTCCTTGTGTCCTTAATTTTCTAAGCCTAAAGAATGCTGCCTTATGATTATAAAAACGTTGACATTAAGGATAATTCACCAACACTGATACGTGGCTACTGAAGAAGTCCCACAACGCTTGCATCTTTTCTAATGAGTTCCTTATTTCCTCAGCCCTACCACCAGCCATTGCCGTTCCCTGGTTCTGTCCTCCTCTCTGCTGCTGACACAGTCACCTACGTTAATTCTGGGTGAAATAAGTAACAAAAGGTTCCCCATTTATTCCAACTATTGCAATGCGCCATCACTAGACAAAGTAAAACTTGCAGTTTGCAATACTCAAGTAAAACAGGGTCTCGGTTTGGGAGTTACAAGGAACAGAAGTTTCCTGCTTTTCATCTTCCAGATGAGTAATTGGAATAATTCACTGGTAGCAATTCTTACACTTTATATAGATATATATACACATGTATGTCCAGAGGTAAGCTAAGTTCTTACATTTTTAGTCCATTTCAGGTACAAGCTTTCAACTGTGAGCACGGCACACGCTTCTTCTAACAGCTAGGTGAGTGGCAGGGAAATGGCCTGGCTTTTCTTAGGAACCACAGGGCACTTCCTCCTGCCTGGCTGGGGCATGCTTTGCCTTCCACAAGTTCCCTCTGTAGCTTCAACAATTTCATGCTTTGCACGGGGGGGCTAAGCTAACGGTCCTGGGCTCAGCCTTCTGCTGTCACTTGGTGGCCACGGGACCTTGGGCAAGTTGGTTCACTTGGAGGAACGGCGCTAACAAGTGCACGGACATGAGGAGCTACCGCATTCTTGTAAAAAATACGAGCAGAGGGTTTATCAACTCCTGCCACTGGCTGCACAGAAGAAGTTGCATCGGTATCAAGAGCCGTAAGCGCAGCATCGGGCAGCACACTCACCTCGGCAGCCCTTGCCCGATACGCCCGGGTAACGCTTGCTGCCATGAACAGGCGACCCAGACTCGAGCATGTTCTCCTTTTTTTTTTGGAAGCCAGTATTTTCCACCTGCTACAACTACAGCACGTTGTCCCTGTGCATGGTACGGACTGCGCTACCTGCAATTACTCCCATTGTTGCTAACTAGGCAATATAGTCCAAAAAAGCTCAGAAACGGGAACGGGAGCAGCAGAAAAGCAATTTCAGGTATTGCATTTAGGAGACATTGCTTATAAAGTGCGCTGTGTTCTCACGAAAGCGATGGTTGCAAGGAGAAAGCGTGCCCAACCCAGACAGTACCATTTCAGCAGCAACAGGAAAGAAATTTAGATGCAAATATATTGCTCATCTGAGGGCGCAGTAATTCGCAATAAAATTTTACACGGCAGACAAACTGATCAGCCCATAGTCCTCAGTTTCGGGCAACATTTTGCTTAATGTTATATATATTTGAACGTTGAGATGTGGCGTTATAACCAAAATGACACAATGAACACTCAGATTCTCGATGCTAAAAACCAAAAGAAGGCTGGAAAAAAGTTAACATTGCTGCTTTGTAGACACTGTGAACTTAAATTCAATAAAACAAACTGAAAAGTCTAAATGTGAGGAATAAGACACCGAATTCTAAGAGATCACTTTGTTATATCAAGTAACATTGCATTTTGCTTCTGGAGGAAACTACTGATTTCAGACGACTGTGTATCTCCCCCTGGTGATCCCTTTCAACCCATGCTTTTCAAATGATTAGTTGGAAAAAATAAACATTCTTTCAAATCTACAAACCACTCCTTAGGTCTAAACTATTTAAAGACTCTGGCTTCTACCAGCTGAGAAGAACTGCAGAGAACTTAACGAGGTGTGATAACCTGGTCAGCTGTCTGAGAGGAAAAAAAGGTACCAGCTACGGCCCAAATCGGGCGAGGGAAGAGGAGCTGATCCTCGCCCCAGCCTGCGGAGGTGGTAGCTGGGGGCACCGAGGGTGACACAGAAAAGTAATTTATAGCCCGTGCAGCTTGGGGGAGATGGCGTGTGTTGGAGAAGGAAGCAACAACAAACCATGAAGATTATTCTTTCCAGTACGTGATTATTGGCAAGCCCAAGGATGACGAGTCTTAGCTTGTCGTCTGAAGAGCTCTCTTGTAGCATCTTCAGCGCACTGCAGAAAGACTCAAGGCAATCTGGTAATACGGGAGCACTGCGCGTCGGGACCTTGGAGGTGCCTAGGAAAAATCCATTCCCTTTGTTTTCAAAACGTTTATTCCCAGTAACTATAAGCTTATTTTTAAAAACCAGTAGAGGCTAGTCAAAAAACAAGGTGGGGGCGGGCAGAGGGGGTCATTTTCTCTACCTGCATCCTCTTTCAGCCCTCATGCTCTCTGGACAGCACTTGCTATTAACCTTGCTATTAAACTTTGGGGGTTTTTAAATACCAGTCAAAATTACCCAAGTCCTCTGAGAATGATACATGTGTACCGTTGTGGCTTATGGCTGAGATGCTTTTAGACACAAGCAACCCAAATTAGATCATACAGATCCATTTGCGTTTTCTGGCACTAACATTTTACTTGGAACAACTTGGTGTTACAGACAAAGAGCATGAATGAAGAACAAACCGGGATTACAAATGGAAAGCTTTAAAACCTATGACAGATTGGGAAAAGAATGTAAGACTTACTGAATGTACTGGAGTGACAGTTTTCAGGTCTGCCACAAGCCCAGGGTATCACACAGCGCCCTGTTCCACACCAATTTACATCCAACCACAGAAGACAGCCCAAAGGACCCTACCCCGGGCCCGGTACCCCCCGCGAGGCATCCAGGGGCACAGTAAGGTGCACTAACGCCAGCTTCTACCCAAGTACCAGGAGGAGAAGGAAGGAAATACTTCAACATGTGCTGCTCCCAAACATTCATAGCATCATCGAATGTTTTGGGTGGGAAGGGACCCCTAGAGGTCACCCAGCCCACCCCCCCTGCAGGAGCAGGGACACCTTGAACCACATCAGGTTGCTCACAGCCCCGTCCAACCTGGCCTGGAATGGTCCCAGGGATGGGGCCTCCACCCCCTCTCTGGGCAACCTGTGCCAGTGTTCAACATTATCAGTTTCTGCTTCATACTTTGTCCCCCAGCCTAAATCCTAATTTAAAGCTCACTTCTTCAGATGGATGAAGATGGTATTTTTTTTTTTATGTATGGACAAGAACAAGAGGTCCTGCAAGATAAAGAATTGACACACCTGCCTTTGACTTCTGTTGCTCTTAAGAACAGATCTGCTCTGAGCAGAAACCTTTCTCTCTGCAAGACACAACTGCCCGTGATTAACTCAACAAACTTGTGCTAATATCTGTGATCCGTTCTCTTTCTTCACCCATCCCTTGGAAGCAGAAACCAAAGCTGAAAGAAGAGGTGGACAACACATGAAGCTAGGCCAGATACAGCCATGTCCTTGATAATAAGAATATTCATGATACAGTAAAACCAGACATTTCCAAGGAAAAGGCAATAAAAATATGGGTCTGGTGCCTTCTTAGCGCCCAAGATAAACCCAAATTAGGAATTTTCTTATTTATAATCACAGAAGAATCTCCGTAATCAAATAAATACTACTCTCGATCCAGCATTCAAATGCTGTAATTCTCCATGCTTTGATCTTTAGCTTCATAATTCTTACACCAGGGGCCAGGAAAAAAATTAACTTAATTTTCATATGAAATAAAGCAGCCAAGTTGTATACAGATTTGCCTCTAGTTCTTCTCCTAAAAGGAGACATCATGATTATGCCTCTTTCAGGTACTCCCCTGGAATTAAGCGGAGTTTGGCAACAGTCCAGGGCTGACTGCTCCTGCAATTTCCAGTTCCTGAAAATGATGCTCACGCGATATTGGCCCTACCAGCACAAAAATTAACCGTAACTAAGAATGAATGCATACATTTCTGCGAAAAACTCTTTTGCACTGATGTGAAATAAAGACCTGGCGTATGAGGAATACCAGCTGAAAGAGATCTCATGAGTCAGAACCTGCACAGACAGTTTCAAAAATATCTTTGTTTGCAAAAGAGACCAAGACATCAGACAGCCAAAATGACACCCCACAGCTTGAAGTGCAAAAATTAAAAGTTAAGAATCTCCTGGCATAAATTGAATATGAATAGGGAACTGCAGGATGGAATGAAGCTTTGGCCATCTGCCTTGTTGATACATAGCTCAAGGAGAAAAATTTTTGCTAATTTCTTGAAAAGCTTCCCCCTCTCCCCCTCCTTTTTTTAATTAAAAGAATTCAGAATTTTGGTCCAATTGCCTATATTCAGAAGTTCCCTGCCCCTTAAGTGTGACACTGCACTTAAGGAGAGCTTCCAAGTCCTTACAAATCCAGGGAACCGCCCCAGTGGCTCCCCTGCAATATGCCAGGAAGATGGCAATACCCCTTATTCTATTAAAATTTTATTCTATTATTTCATAGTTGACTCTGCCTTGAACAGGATGCTGGGCGAGATGACCTCCAGAGGCCCTGGCTAACCTGAATTATTCTACAATTATTCTAACGATTCTAAGGATTATTACTAAAAGGTAAACTCTGTATTTTGGACCACTAACAGAATACCAAGAACATAACACCGTATCAAAACCAACCAACCCACCCACCCCACCACAAACAGAGGGCCTTAGAAACTACGCAGCATTTCACAGCCCTTATTATTTTCTCTTTTTAAGTATCTAAATGCCAACAGAGCAAGTGGAAAGTCTAACTTTGTGGGAATCGGCACCCTAGGATTTCCATAGATACTTACTATCCGGCGAATTAGTGCTGCCCACAGGGAGTAAGTCATGGTTCAAGACCAACGCTCCAGTAAGTTCCTAGCAAGCAGGCGAGAAGATTTACCAAGTCAATGTTTAAATAAATTGCTGTGAGGAGTAACTGCCTCAGTGTAATGTCCCAGGCAGAAGGCAGCACCTTCTGCCTCCCACCCCACCCTCCACGCTGCAGTGACAGATAAACAGTTCCAGGAATTGTGTATTTTCTTTCTGACCTCACTGATGAGGAAAGTTAAGAGACCTCCAGCGCAGGCTCCGCCCATGGGCATCGATACGCGAGGATGACTTCCCCAGCCCTCTCCAATACCCTACAAGAAATAGCTTCAAGCCAAGGAAGCACTTTGCAAATGCTGGAGACCAAGTCCAAGAGCAGTGACAAAAGTAATTGAATTAATCGATCTCAAAACCTCAAGGGCTTCGCGTCACTACACAGGCCATGGCCACCACGGCCAGCGGGTGAGGAGGCTGCAGTGAGCAACCTTGGTGCCCGCTCAAGGGGGACATCCCCCAGCCCCACCGCCCTCCTGGGATGAGGCTGGAGAGGACAAGCCGGCCGAAGGTGGCAAACTGCAGCAGTTGCCACTGCAGGGGTGCACGAGCCCACGGCTGGGGAGGCAGCAGTGTGCCCCAACTGCCCCCGCCGGCGTGCGAAAGCACCCCCAAGTCCTCACACACAGCTTACTTAGCCCTGTCACGTCCTCAGGATCCACGCTGCTCCGTCCTAAAACGCTTCATTCTTCCATGGGCAGAGTTCGTACCAAGGCCCATGGTATAAAACATTCTCCTAAATGACATCAGCCACCACATCCTCACTGTTGCTATGCAACCGGGGCTGTCTCAGCCATATGTGTTTTCTCTACCTCTTCCACCGGGATACGAAAAGCACCAACCAATTATATCCCTGATGTTAAAAGATGACAGCGTTTACCTTACGAAACACGGGTTGTTTTAAGAGGGCGACTGGTTTAATTCTCCACCTTTTCACAGCTTCCCAGCTTGATGCGTGGGCCCGAGTCCCAACCCCTTCCCTCTGGAACAGCAGGGCAAAAATGGCAGAAAAGCAGACCCACGTCTGCAGAAATAAGGGGAAGGGCAAGGGTCCCTTCCAGCCCCAAACCCTGGGGAGCAAAGGCCAGGAGTAAGTTGGGAACAGCCGGTACCCGAGAGCAAGCGGGTGGCGAGGGCAGAGACCAGCCCAAGCTGCGCTGTCCCACGCTCGCTGCTAGCTCAGCTGCTCCCCGTTAAAAAGCTTTATACCTCACCCCCGACGGGCCTTGGCACGAGTCCTGCGGCCTCGCCGATAGGAAAGCCAGCCTTGATCCTAAAAGTTAAACTCTTTGCTTTAGTACTGCATTGGAATTGAATCGAAACAAACCCAAACCCACTGTATTTAACATCTATCCCTTTGAAATGTATACATGCCTCACCCTACCGTAAAAACATTTTCACCTTCGTCAAAATACCCAAACTGTGCGGCAGCCCTGAGTGCTACAAATGATTTGACCAGCGGGTGGGTGCAGAGCTGACGGGGATCCTCCTGCCACCCCACATTTGCTGCAAACAGCGACGAGGGAGCCAGAGGAAATCACTGCCAGCAAGTTCAATGATTCACTCACGTTCAAACAGCATCCTCCCAGCAACACCTTTCCAGCCTGAACTTGAACCAGAATACTATCGCAGCTCCCCAAACCCTGCCATTTTCCAAACCTTTTGACATACAAAATGACTTCCCCCGCTTGACGGTCTTTAGCTTCTGCATTAATGGATTTTCCACCCATAACCCCCAGCTAAGCCGTGCCTCCCGGGAGCCAGGTCCAGCTGAGAGACTCGTGATTTGAAAGGCAGCAGCACCAAAGAGAGACCCAAAGTCTACCCAGAGCCGATGCTGGCCACAACAGAGAATGTGGCCAAACTAATTCAGATTAAATTCGGTTTGCCAGGAATCTGGTTACTGTCATGCAACGAGATCTACTCGTGGCTTTTGCAGTGACTCTCACTGAAGCTCACCACCTCGCTCCATTCAGGATTTCAGACATTTCCGAGTTTGTCATTTTGTTATATCCTGAAAATAGAGCTGCTGTGACTTGCTTTGAGCGCTCACCACGCATATGTCACGTGGTTTCAGTGCAAGGCTGAAGATAGAGCAGAGGTTGACTTGATGTGCAAAAAGCAGACAAGAACCAAATTCTAAATATATTCCTCGCTAGGGCTGAGTGAGCCATGAGAGCACTTCCTCCGGGAAGTGGGAAAGCAGAAAAGCAGAGCAGAGGAAATAGTTGGGAACATCTTTAAAATCCCTCCTGTATCAACATATTAAATCTTCTTTTCAGCCTTAGGCAGTCAAGCTAAAAAAGAAATGAAACCCCGAGAAGGGACCCGCAGCCAGATCAGAGGCAGAGGCCTCGGGAGGATCCCGAGCAGAGCGGCGCTGTCCTACCCGGAGACGGCGGGATTCACGCTCCCCCAGGGGGCACACGCAACTCTCATCAGCGTTAATAGAAGTTGGCACTGGGAGCTGAACAGGATCCCTCATCTTCCACATTGCAAGAGACACAAGCCAGAACAAGACAATTTTACACTGTGATGCGAGGAAGGGAAAAGATTTGCTTTTTTTGAAACGCTCCATGCTTGAGATCAACACCTCCTACTTGAAGTACTTTATTTCACAGCTCTTCCGCACAGTTAACATCTTTCCATGGGAGACACAAGCTAAACTTCAAACAAACACGCCTGAGAAAAAAAGGGCTTTTTTAGTTTAAGGACTAGATTTAAAGATGTTCTGCAAGTGATAGGATGTCTTGACAACAAGAGAATAACAAACACGCAGACTTTGGAAACTGCACTGCTCCTTCAACAAAAATCTCAGACAACTCAGAAGATGTTTTAGAAGAGAGCAGTCAAAATATACACAGTCAGACCCATGAAACACCGCGGGATTTCCTGAAACTATCACAATGTTACAAAACTTCAACAGAAATGGATCCCCGGTGTTAGGCGTTGTGCTCAGCCATGGTGGTGTTTAATGCCATTTATTTCCTTCTGGAAGCGAACTGCTGCCACTTAGAGCTTGTGCAAACAAACACGAAAGCAAGGTGGATGACCAGCTCTAAATATATTTATGTTCTTTTCTAAGAACATGGTAAAAAACAACTCCTTGCAGCCAGCCTAAGCAACACCAGGGAGCGAAGGCATCCAAGCCATCCTTGCCATCCAAATAACACGAGAACAACCGGGCAGTCTACTAAATACCCATCACCCCGGTTCTATGGCCCAGATTCATGCTGCCAGCTATGTTCATGGCCTGTTAAATCAAAGAACAGTTATTAAGAATGAAAAAGCATGAACTGTTTCAGCATCAGCCCTTGTATCTTCATTAATTAAACTGAACAGCTTTACTCCCCCCCCCCAAAACAAGACAAACAAGGCCTTTTTAAAAGCGTGCTTTCTGCAAAGATGCTTCACGCTACCTAACAGCTCTCCAGAAATTTAAAGATAAACTTCCATTCACTGATGGTACAGAAAAAAATATATTTTTGAGAGCTTTCGGTGAGTATTAGGGCAAAATAGTTCAGCAACTATTTGTTGTAGGGTCTGTATCAAACCAGCCAAGCTCGGAATAAAAACGCCCGCTTGCATGAACTTCTTTTTACAAACAGTTTGCTGAGGGATGTTCACCGTGAAGGACAAACATTTGCAGGCAGACCTTGGGTAAAATCAAAGCAGAGAGTACAGCGCAATGCTCTTTTCAAAGCAGAGATACAACCCCAGGCAACGTGCAGGTGACAGGCACGTGGATGGCTCAAGCCAGGTTTGAACATCACTCCTCTTGGAGCTCTTCAGCACCAGGGAGGGACCCGACTCAGCTGGAAATGGTGACAGCCCACCAACTTTTCCAAGAAACAGGCTAACTGCACAAATTGGCTAAACCAGCTTAGAAAAAACCATCTGTGAAGATTAAAAAAAAAAAAAAAAAAAAAAAAAAAAAAGAGGGAGGGGAATTTCAACCTCTAGTAAAGACGATGACAGCGAAAGGGCTGCAGGCTGCAACAAACCCAACCCCCCCAAGGACTAAGCACCCTCCTGGCACAGCCGGGACTCAAGCAAAAAACAAACCACTCCATTTCCATCTTTATATTGGAACTATATTGAAATTGGATCCAAACAAAATAACTGATGCCATCAGACCAAGCTTGAATGAAAAGACCAGTCCAGCAAAGACCAGTCCCAGCAGAAAGCAAAACACAATCAGATGCACTTTGGGGAACAGCTCGGGTAAAACCCATCGACTGCTTACGGCCCAAGCAGCCACAGAATTCATCACTTCTATTTTCAAAAATCTTCTCCCAAAGAATCTGAAGCACCTCCAAGGTTTTGCATGGCTTTGTTGCTTGTGCCAGCAGTCCGACAGTAGTTCAACTTCGTACAAAGAAACAAACTGCCACGCTTTTTCCGCTGCGGAAGGGCACAGCTAAGGGACTGGGGGCATTAAACAGCAATCCTGTTGTTACTGTATGGCAACAAATCGGCTCTAGAATCATAGAATCCTTTAGGTTGGAAAAGCCCTTTAAGATCATCAAGTCCAACTGTTAACCTACCCCTGCCATCCCACCACTAAACCCTGGCCCTAAGCACCACGTCTGCCCGGCTTTTAAATCCTGCCAGGGATGGGGACTCGACCACCTCCCTGGGCAGCCCATTCCAGAGCCTGACAACCTTTTTGGGGAAGGAATTTTTCCCAATGTCCAACCTAACCCTGCCCTGGCTCAACTTCAGACCATTGCCCCTCGTCCCATCGCCTGTTACCAGGGAGAAGCAGCCGTGCTGGCTGTCAAACCAGGTATGGCACCTGTAATACAAACGTGACTGATATTACCATGATTAAAAGAGAGGCAATGTTTAATGAAGGCACCTCTGCTCCTATTACAGCAAAGACACTGAGCTGGTGACACGAGACGAAGAATGGAAAAAAGCCGCAATAAAAACGTCTGGGAGAAAAATCAACTTCCATTTAAAAGGTTTCCCCGTAAAGCAAACACTTCTGCCAGCTCAGCTGCAGATTCCCAGATCTGATATTAATATGCCAGAATAATGATGCAATTAAAATTGGTCCTGTGTCATTACGGGTGGACGGTTTTCAGTCCACGTGACCGGCAGCAGCAGGGCCCGGGCATTCTTGGGTGCAGCAGCCAGTAAGTTCCTTCAGTCCATGGTGACACCTTTTTTCCTTAAATTAAATGCGAGAACACTATGTTACATCTATCGGTAGAAAATATTCTCGGACTAATTAAATTCCATTTCGGTGGAAACAAAAAGGACAGAGGAGCAGCTTTGAAGATACATGAGCAGACGACCACAAGGCAAAAGACAGGAAGGAAAAACTTGCTGGGAAACAGCAAATGAGGAGAAAAATAGTGTGCTGGGGTGGGGGGTCCTGTGCTATGCAGGAAGGCAGGACAGATGAGAGAGCACTCCACTTCAAGGGGGAAATTAATAAGAGTGCTACAGAGAAAAACAGTAATTAAAGAAGTAACCTTTCTCCAAAGAGCCCGCTGTTGAATGCACCAGAGCAGCTGTTTAAAATAAAAAAAAAAAATTCCTGGTCTCCTGTTTGTGATTTGCAGATTTGCATATATTCAATTCTGACTGATCAACTGGTGGTTTGAGAACCCCAAGATGAATTAGTTTTAGCTCTCAGGCTTATTTTACCCCTTGGCTGTTCTAGCTTTTAAGCAGTTGTTAAGAACACGGCTCTACTTTCTCTAGGTTCAGAATCAGATTGCCCTATGTTAGACTTTTATTTATCTAGGTGTAATGTAAGGTGTGTGGATTTAAATTAAAAAAAAAAAAGTGGTGGTTAGAAGAGATTTTATAAGGCACAAATTCAGTGTCCTGTGTGTAAAGACTGGTTCCCATAGAAAAACTACAGGATTACAATTTAAATAAGGCATATCCACCCAGCCTCCCTTCCCGAGGAATCCACGGCAGGATCTCCTCTCTGCGGCGCTGCACGGAGCATCAGAGACGGAGCTGGGTCAGGAAGCCAGCCCTGCCAGACACCGAACGGGAAAAGGTGACAGGGTAGGCACGGAACAACAACGCGAATTCGTAATCCCCGAGCTGCTAAAGGGAAGTGCTTGTAAAGAAAATCATTTCTTCTCTCTTGCAGCCTGATTCCTACTTTTATGACCTCCAGCAAGGCAATAACCAACTACATCAAATCCCTTCCTCTCCAATCCTAGAGCTCGTCTGTAGTGGATAAAAATCTCTCTTACAGGCCAGAAAAAAATGCAATATCCATGCGCCCTCTCCCAGCTAAAATATGTTGCAGTATGTTATTAATAAGGTGCCGACCTGCCAGCTTCCCCACATTTAAAAAGCTGGGAATTGCACTTGTGTCAGACCTATGGAACAGTTTTCCCATCGTGGGATCCAGTGGACAGCACGCGCAGCATCAGCCCTTTGCCATGAAAGCCGCTACAAACAGGATTGTGACTTAAGTACAGAACTACACAGAAGACGATTTTTGAGCCTAAGCATTTTTTAGAAGTGACAGCCATCCAAATAAATGGATGAATACTTTAAATACGATACTCTTCGTTCCTCTACAAGATACCTGAAGCAGTGACAGGAGATCCATACAAACTGCAACCTATTATTTCCCCTGGTTATTTAACCTGAAAGCCCAAAGTCATGAGAGGGGACAAACGGACAGCGACATGGACGCAGGGGAAGGCACTCTCGTACCTCCGCTACCTTCAGCCTCAGCAGCAGGCTTACTCATGCTACCTTAAATCGTGCTGTTTGGCTTGAGTTTTGACAGCTTTCTTGGTCTCGTACAATGCTAAGTCCTCAGCCAGCAGCCACCAGTGACAGCAGAGCTGGGAGCTGAAAGCCGCCCAAGCCCAGGGGGTGGCCACTGGCTCACAAGCCAGCGAGCCCGGCTGCTCCTTGTTTAAACATTGCACGGCTGAAGTACCAGTACCGGGTGAGTGCTCCACAGGACGTCCCTAAACCAACAAACAAGTCAGTTCATGATGAACTATGTGCTTTATACTAATTCCAGAGGTTTTTGTAGAAAAATGTTAGCAGCTCCAAGGACTAAGTAAAACCACGACCCTGTTCCAGCCAGATTAAAAAAAAAAAAAAAAAAAGAAAATAGCTCAAGGTCCGTGTTCCCAAGTTGTTCTGCAGAACAGACAATGGCACAAACTACAAACTTTCACAAGTGCCAAGACTCTAAGTTTGAGCACGGGAGTTGGGCACAAATCAAACCAAATTCACGCATAAAGCCAACGCATGCAGAATTCCTGCTGAACCGGAGGAAGAGCAGCTTCAGCGGCCGTCAGCGAGTCCAGGGGGTGCTCATCCCGTGCTCTCGCTTTCTGCTCTGTAAGCAGTGTTGTGTAAGGGAAGTAGGACAGTTGCCCTCTGCAGGTTCCACATTTCCATCCTTCTCTTAAAAAAGTTTTTCATTCAGATTAGTTGAGTAAATCTAAAATATCAGCTTCAAAAGGAAGCCAGCAGAACTTCACCACGCTAACGCTGTAGCAGTGGTTACCAAATATTTTCCTCTTCCTTCTTTTGTGCTCACTTGACAATATTTTCTTTTTCAGTACAGCCAAACAGGACGTGAATAGCAAGCTAGGACAAAAATGCTACAGACCTGAACTGATAAAAAGTACTGGAAATAGCCGGTACACAACCACCACACCTGCCCGAGGAATGCGGCTTCACCTTCAATCACTCCGTGCACAAACCTCTGCGAGGCCACACCAGAACTTTATGTAGTTACACTTATGGTGAAGAACTACTTGGTTTAAAACCAAACCAAACCAGAAACGTTTTGGCCACTTCAGAGCGCAAGCTGTTCAGGATTTACCCACATGCTGGCACCAAGGCTTTGGTCCCGATTCCCCTCGAGTCAACCACAGCGCACCCACTTCCCGGGGTTCAACCACCAGTCGTAAAGTGACAATTTCAGGTACAACTCAAATCCACGTGAAATAGAACAGAAGAAACTGGATTCATTTACCTTTCAGCATGCCATAACCTAAACCCACTGCTGCTTTGCAATACTTGCTGGAACTAGAAGGGGGTTGGGGGGGGGATGTCGAATGCAAGGCACATGGGCAGACCCCAGCCCAACCATAAGAGCCCACACCCCTCCACCCAGAAAGGGCTTCTCTCTGCAGCGCCAGCCCGTCCTCCACCACTTGGCCAAGCCCTTGAGCACAGACCATCCTTCCCCAAAGTAACCCAGTGGCTAGGAAAGGTATTTAATGGGAAACAGAGGGGGGGGGGGCTCTGTGCGGCACCCAGTTGTGGTCACCCAAGGGCTCTTCACCTTTCCTTTGCTCCCCTGAAATTACACCCTGCCTCCGCCGCGCTACAGCCCTCGCAAGCCGTGCTGGTCAGACAACTTCTGATTCATGATGAAGTAGCAATTATATTGAGAAAAAACACCTCTTTCTCAGTAAGAGAAGAGAATAATGATCATTTACCATCGGCTGCAGAGTGACAGCACTTAACTCTCTTTACAAATTCAGCTTCAGGATTTTTTTACTGAAAAATCACAAGTATTGACGTACGTTAAGAAGTCACGCTGACCTGTGGTGTTTGAGATGGCCAGCACGAATGCAGTTTCCAACTAACTTTCTAATTTTAGGCAAATATTTGTCCTACCTTACTGTGTTGCTTTAAAAAACAACAACAACATTTTTCCCCCGTTCTCAAAAGGTTGATTAAGGGTGTTCCCTGGCAAACGAAAATATCCGCCTGCGCTGCAGAAGGAAACCAGCCGGGAGCAGGCAGCCAAGACAGCGCTACCCACAAGTGTTTTGGGGGCTCTTGAAAGTGAAGGGCAGACACGATACGGGTGGCGTTATTAGAGAAAGCGCCGCAACGAACCCCGGGGTTTGGCACTGCGTTATCTAGCCCGAGAGTCTCAAAATGGCATATAGCTTACAAGCTCGGGTGGCTCTGAACTGGTCTGCCTCTTCCGCAAAGAGGAAAACCTCTGCTGACTCCGCACGGAAAACCTTCGGAAGGACTCTCTGCTCCGGGATGCAAAGTGCCTGAAGGAGGAGGTTCGCTTGAAGGGAGCCCTGCTCCCACCTTCCCCGCTAGTCCGTTCGTGAGCAACCGCAGTCGTGACTAAATTTAGGGCTTCCTGTAAGGATCTCCGCACTGTACCCATCCACTGGGTCATGTGAGTTTGTGCCACTGTCAGTTTGTCTCCAAGGTAATCCATTTTTCCAGCAGAGATGAGAAATCAATATTCAGTAGCAATTACTGTAAAATCTATTCTCCTTAACAACCCTGACTTTATTTTGCAAAAAGGATTCCACTTAGAAAATATTTTCAGCTAATGTCAATAGCCCTACACCGTAACCGTCGGCATATTCCTGTATTCAAATAACCAAAGACATGTGAGGTTGGAGGTTGGTATTTGTCGAGTAGGAAAAAATAAAAGACTTTTCCTACTTACAATCAGCTTTCCAGAGTTCCATCAAAATAGGTTTAATTCAGCCATGTTAAAGAGAGAAGTCAAGGTTTAAATCCCGACAGAGTCACTGGAAATGAGTCCCTTTACAAGCACAGAATCAGTCTCTCACCGTCTCATTTCAGAGCTGGAAAAGCAACTCCCTTTTTAACCCAAGTTTTTGTTTTGCTGTAAATATCAGAAGGATGAAAAAAATCGTATTCTTCTGGCTCGGCAGCTTTTCAGGTAACAGTGCATTGAACAAAGTTCTGATGCTTCTATGCAATCCATTTAGCAGCAAAACTATTAGATCTTCCGAACAATAAATCCAAATTATCTTCTTCCCCAAAAAACTCTGCAGGAAGGTATCAGCATGGGCAGAATCCCCTCCTCACCGGTCTTCCCCTCTTCAGAGCCATTCTCCAAGATTTCCACTTCCAGAAACGCAGACCACAAGCTCGGGAGGCACCGCGGAGCTGAAGGGGAACTGTGTCAAGCCTGCTGGCTCCCCGAGCGGACTTGCCGGCTGCTCAGCGCCTGCCAAAAGATCTTCTGAATGACATCAGCTCCTCTGCTTCAAGGGGGGCTTCATAACGGAGGAATGCAGCTGGGAATGGCAAAACGCTGTACCAGCAGCCAGCACGGAGACTTCCCCCACGCCTATTAAAGCCGCTGCACACGCCAGCTCCTCTCCTTACCCGACCCGGAGATGCGCTCTGAAGAAGCCGCTGGATCCCACAGCTGTCTGCAAGCCCATCTCAGCCGCAGACGGCAGGGCTGGCCGTGCTGGGAACGCTCCCCGACCAAGGCACAGGAGGTTACGGGCAGGCCAAGGCTGCCGCTGCCTCTGGCATCCTATTCCCTCCTCTCTGTCCCTGCCTTGCCTCTTCTCCGGAGAGGAAACAATGAGCTAGGTGAAACAGCCGCAGAGCTCTGCCTAAGGAAGGATCTGGGCTGGGCTTTATTATAGTACAGGCAGGGTTACCATGGCAACCAAGGGAACAGCATCTGCTTGCTGCCTAAGCAGGCAGGAGTTGCACAGATCTATTGGAATGATTCATAGTTTGCGTATGTCACGTGTACTTACTGATTTTAACCCTTCCTTGGGAAAGCAACAGCAACGCCTCTGCCGGGGCATGTTTTACGCTGACACCAAAAGGCTCCCTATTGGGATGGGGCAGGTTAGGGCAAACCCCACACCCCGTTCCCCTTGTTTGATGGGGTGCTCAGGCAGCACCATCGTGTAGAACTGTCTCCTTACGCGAATTACAAACTCAAACAAGATACTTTCAAGTTAGTGACTATGATATCGGTGCAAGGTAATGATTAAGCCAGAAGCTCAAAACAAAGCTGAACACGTCTGAGAATTTAAAGCTTTTTTTTTCCCCTCCCCCCCACTTTCCCACACCGTTAACAACTTTCCCAAGTCAATTCCCTCCCTGGCAGCTGGGAGACCACGGGGACGGCACCGCCACTGCAAAGCCTAAAATGGGGGGGGGGAAACGAGAGGACCCCACGGATACAAGTGGTAACGCTGAGCTGTCAGACATCACCGGCCATGGAATTTCTGGAAACGGGCCATTTGGGAGGACAGCAGAAAGAAAAGCTAGGGTTTTAAATCAATAAACATAAGTAGGTGCCTAAAGTCAAGACGTGACTAGTTTAGAACTGAGGGCAAAGGGAGAGGCAGGTACGAAGGCAAGAAAGCCGTGTTGAAAGCTGCTCGCTTTCTTGTTTATTCAAGGGGGGGGTTGTTGCTGTTGCTTAATTTGCCACACAAAACACCATAGTCTTGCATCACCCTCTCCGCCTCTAAACCTTTCAGGAAGAGATTTAATGGCACGAAAAATTTCTAGATGGCATTTTACGAAATGGCTCTCAGGTGAAGTTTTATTGGATCAGGAATTCTACTCACAAATGTGCACACAAGCATGAGATGCTCTGGGGAAACAGGGTGTCTTGTTCAAGAGTTGAACCCCACCAAACTGTAACTTATTTCCAAGGAAAAACTTCGGTAGCAAAATGCAGCATTCCGTATCTTGCTCTTCATTTCTGAATACATTATATTTGTTCGGAACATTCTCAAATTAGCAGGCTAACAAAACCCGTCAGTGTTAAAAGGGAATCCAACCAACAGAGAAAAACCTTTTTTCCCTGCATAGCTTTTCTTTTAAAGAGCTACAGAGTTGGTTTTGCATGGAAATGGAAAGAGATACTCCTGATCAGATGCCCCAAGAGCTGGGCATTTCTTGTATCTTTAGAGAAACAGAAAAAAATTAAATTTATTCTGACACACTTATGGATAATGCTTCATGAACGATGGCGATGCTGTACCTAAGGTTCAAATTTAAGACTTATTACAGTTTTTATGCTGTTTAAGCTCTAGATTTCAAACATCTGCACATTTGCAAGTGCAGCTCTGTGCTCGCTGCAGTACGGGGATTCTTCTCGAGGCACTTTGCTATTTCGGGGGGCTACCGAATCAGCCAGAGCCTGAAACCATCTAAAATAGCAATCGGAGAGCTCCATGTGGCTGCCATGCAAGTTAGTCAGCAGTCCCTTCACGTACTGAAATTTAACCAACCTTCTGGTATATCGCCTGTCACAAAATGGGAGGAGATGCACGACCAGATCCAACCCAACATCCAAAGAAGGCGGCTTTCTTACAGCTTGCTGCAAGAACTTCTCACACATGTATGTGACTTGAAGGATCTGAAAATTCCCTAGAGAATATATTCCAGTTTTTTATTAGACCTCCCCTGAAAAGAATCAGATGTTATGCCCAATTTACCATGTTCATCCTCAGAAGATTGGAAAACTGCTGATCTATCTGCAATACTAAATTTAGTGTCTTCTGGCTACCACATGAGCATACTGCTAGGTATTTAAGTGTACTCAGCATCTAAATTACTGCTTAGATTTACACTTCAATTAACATCATGGCCAAATGTTTTAGAAGATAATCAGATGCGCTTTCACCATCAAATTCAAATGGTTGAAGATATTTCCACCCCTTCGGCTGAAATGCAGTGAGTGACTGCGTGTTCTCCTGCCTGAGCTCCATACCAAAACCGGCCAAGTTCAGCAGCTGCCAGGAGACTGACAGACTGTGCAGTCAAACTGAGTTTCCTTAGAAAATCCATCTAAAAATAACCGAGGTCTGAAAAAAAAAAAAATTGATTAAGTTTTAAGAAAATTTATAAGAATATTGCTTTACTAAAATGCATCTGCGTAGCAATTACATAGAAGAAAGGTCCTCAGAAATACCTCTCACTGGACATGGCAAGGACTGGACAGATTATTTGACGATGTATTTATTTTCACCCCTCCCCACCAAAAGCAAAATATGCTGCCCTCTGCCTTGATCCATGCAGAGCGTCTGTGTGAGGAGGTTATTCTACTTTATTAAAATGGCCTGCTTCTATCCCTTCTATTCTGGTAAGTAAAATAATCCATGGAAACCTCAGAGGACCCCGTGGCATCAGCCAACCAAAGCTGCAGAACACCCGAAAAGTCTAAAGGACAGAGTTTTCAAAAGCTGTAAGAAACCGAGTAGCAAATCATGTTTGGGGGCTTTTATGATTCAAGTGAGATTTCACCTCTATGAAAAACACAAGCCGCTATTAAAAATAATTTTAAGAGACATAAATCAACTTCACAGTAGACTAAGGACTATATTAGCCATAGGAGAGTACCGATTTCAAAGAGCACGCTGCCAGGACGAGATCTGCTGCCTGTGGGTGTCCAGAGCCATCCCAGAACGCCCGGGCTCCCCCAGGAGCACACCAACTTGTTCTCTTGATTTCTTTTGTAAGGCTCCTCAGCATATGATGCTCTGTAGGACTCCACACGCAATTCCCAGCTGGCAAAAGCTCACAACTGTATTTTAATTAAATAACAGCATGTGGGTTACACACAGGCTCCATTTGCTTCTTCTCTGGTGAATCCACGGATCTTTTTATAACTACCAGCCGACAGAACACAGCTCAAACCATACAGGTGTTCTGTAATTCTCTCCCAGCCCCTTCAAGGCTTTCTGGGGGAGCAAGGGCTCGTTTCTGAGCAAGAACAGCACAAGGTGATCTCCTACCCTTGAAAAACACCAGCCATGAGCTCCTGCTGCAGCCACCCCGGAGCAGCCAAGGGTCTGCAGTTTCGGAAAACAGAGAGCACAGGTTGCTAACCAAGCACCGCATGACTAATTACCGCAGGAGCAAATGGGACCGCATTATTCAAACATTGCTGGATACTTTTATTATTAACATCTATTCCACCTACAACTCAAAAATACGATCCCGCACAAAGTAGTAACAATCCCTATTTTTCCCCCTCATTCAGTAGAAAACAAAATTCTATGGTTACGTTGTATTTTCCAAAAGCTTCTTTCAGCTCATTTTGAGCTTTACCTGTTCTCAAATACATAGAATTATGCTAATGACTATATAGGATTGGTACGCCAAAACAAAAACAGGCCTGCACGCACAGCAGATAGCGCGCCCACCGCGAGAGGCGGGCGGCACTGGCAGCGCAGCCGCGTGGCGAGCGCGAGCCGACGGAGCCCGCGGGGTCTGCAGCCATGGCTGGGTCCCCCATCACCACCTCCCTTCCAGCAGCACTAGCGAGCACGGAGCTGGGACCTACCAAAAAGTTGTTGGGGATTATTTTTCACCTAGACTGGGTCCCTGGATGATCCTCTGTCAGCAAAGCAGATGTGATGGAGAAGGGTGGGCAACCTGAGTTTAAAGTAATGGCAAAAACAAAGTCTCTGCTTTTCCCTTGTGGGACCCTCAGTCAGAAACCCCTTCTCCTGGCGCTTACCCTGCCTCACACCCACTTAAATTCACAGTTATTAATAATTCATGCATTTCTTAAGTGTTTTCTGCAAGTCATCATCCCACGTACAAACAAGTATCATGATCAAGTACTTGTAAAGATCAGGAGAGCTTCAATCCCATCTCTGGCCTCTTAGTTTGTCCGTCTCAATTATGCTCAGTCTTCAGCAACCACCGAGGAGCAGAGCCTGCCCTTGTAAGGCTGTTCTGGCCCTGCATTCCACGTCGGCTCTCTTTCTGTTTCATTAGTAAGAGAACTTAATTTAACCTGTTGTGTTTGACATTATGGACTATTTAAAGACGCAGCGCTGTGCTGAGCTTAGATACATGGCTCCAGACTCAATTACTCCTTGGGTTCTTCAGACACTACAAAACAACTTAGGTTTTTTATATCCTCCTTATTTTTACCTCTGTATTCTCTATTTGCCATCTGAATTGTCATGTTCAAAGAAGGACTAGCAAGTATTCCCAACTACCGGCTGAATTTCTTAGAGGTAACATCCCATAATAAACATTTTTACCATGTCACCTTCAAATTCTCATTTCAAGTAAAAAAGAAATGCTTTAATACTCAGTCAAAATGCCAAGTAATATTCCCGAGGCTTCCCAATGATCTGCCAGTTCACAACAGTCCTGCTCCCCCTGCGAAGCGCGCCCCAGTCCCCCACCGCCCCGGCCGCACATCTGGCAGAGACAGAAAAGCCTAACAGCTGGAGCAAAGGGGTTGGGGTTTTTCTTTCATTCCAAACCAAGACCAACTGAAGTGCTTTAAAATGCTCTTAACCGGGGAAAACACATTGCTTGGCAAAAGCCTGGGCAGATGCAGTGTGTTTTGCTTTCCACATACAAAGAACAAAACTGTTTGTGTATCACGTTGGTTTCTTTAAAATGCTCCTATCCACTTGCCAGCTCTCACGCCCCCCTTTCTCTCCAAAATGAGTTGCTGTTACACAAACACAAAAGACAGCTCCCCTGGGTACATTTTGTAGAATATCTGGATTTGGGGAAATCTGAAAAAATGCACAAGTTTCAATCAGGTGATCAGATTTACGGGTAAAAACTGTCTACGTTTGTCTGCCAGGTTACACCTCGCCGCGCTGGCAAGCAGTCAGACTCACGGAATGAAGGGCGCTTCCTCTGCGACTGTCACCAAACTGTCACAACTGCTCAGAGAACAGTCTTACTGCACAAAGTCTTTCATTTTTATCTTTGTTCATAGCACATACCAATCTCTTTCACTTAGGCTAAAAAAAATATATATATATATAAATTAACACAGAGCTTAAGTTAAACAGAAGGCTTAGAGTTGGGTCCATGAACAAAAGACTGGAACAGTTCAGGCTCCTGCACCTGTTTATGCTTCACAAAAACCTGGCGTAATTTCAGAAGCGTCACAAGCCACTGGCTGCATGGGTGCAGAACGCTGCTGTGACACGCATGGTCTAGGGGAAACAGAAATAAATCCCTTGGTGCAATCAAGGTCTGTTCCGGGAGAGGAGAAAGAGATGAGCCGATTCACAGCTCAGCATCGCTCAGGCTCACACCTTCCCCGTGTGCTTCCGACACGCTGGGCACCATCGGCTGTGACGCAGGTACCTCGTGGGCCCATGCTGGAAAAAATTCATGACGTGGGCCCCGACAGAACCAGCACTGCTGCACAGGTGCTCTGAAGACAACAAAAACCTTGCGTCCCCTCTGATTTTTACAGGGTAGCACATATACCATCACAAATTAATTGACATGACGTGGACTCTGAGCCAACCACCAACGTAAGCTTGCTTCTTACTCCACCCTTTCTCCCCTTCGCTGTACCCAGCTTTCCCATCCCTCAAATCCAAGATTCCCCGTGAAACTTAACACAGCCAAAGACGAAAGGGCTTAGTGGTTTTATCTGGTTTGGTTTTTTCCTTTTTCATGGTGGCATGATAAATACAATTCCCTCAGAGGCCTGGACTGTTCTACCTGCCACAATAACCATGGGCAGTCTCTGGTCAGAAAAAAAGAAAAAAAAAAGTTGGGACGGCTGGAGTGTTTTAGCAGAAGGACTTTGTCCAGTGTCTACATACAGTGAAATCTCCTTTGTAACCTGAAACACTGGGTATCTCAATATTTGCACTAAATATTTGTTTTCTAGTCCTACTTTCGTTTCCTACTGAAACTAAGCAACTTAAGCTCACTTACGCAGTTTTAATTTGGCCTTGTTCAGAATTTAAGACAGCTTGCACAGAACTCTACGTTAAAGGCGCTCCTCTCGTACACATAGGCAACTACAAAAGAGACTGAAATTCCACTTCCAGACTTTTTTTTCTGAATTAGGTTATTTTAGAAGACCACAGAGTCCTCACAAACTAATGTGCAAGGAGAGACTGCAACAGCAACAGGTTCTGGATCGGTGCCTGTAAAGTTTACACAAGCACACGTCAGTACCAGAGACTTTTAAAGAAAGGTGCTGAAAAAGTCTCTCATCAACGTAGTCCGTGGCTATTTTTAAAATCTTTACTTTAAACAGAGGTAATAACAACCTGAGAGTAATACTAATTTCCTGAAGTAATGCACATCCATCAATGCACCGTAACTGCAGAAAGGCCCGTGTAATGAAACCGCCTTTGCAGTTGGCCTCTGAAATCTGAGTCTCATCTGATCTGGAACAGGACACGAGAATTCTTTATTCATCACCCGGTCAAATTTGCTTCAGGACAACCTTCACTAAGAAGCCAATTTGTGTCCCTTTGAAGGCATCACCTTCCCTGGTAGACGAGCGTGCGCACAGACCCTGTCACGTTAGGACAAATCCTCATCGTGGTCTCACCTCCCACCCCACAACGGAACGGGACGGTGGCAGTGCAAGCTCTAGAAGACTGAACCACTTTGACAGCCGGCTGCCGAAAGCAGAAATGATACCACCCACATGCTGCACATCCTTATTCCACAACTACCTTATTCTTGAAGTTCACCTGTGATATTACTGCTTTTATTTGATAAATAACAGAGCTGAACTCACTTGGCTGCCCATCACGCCATCCTACATACTCCAGCTGAAAGGTCCAGGGTAAGGAGAAAACGATGACCCAGAACAGCCCAACTCCCAGGCACAGAAGGGTCAGGGAAGGCTTCATTCTCCGCCTCGCTGTGTGCTAACCTGATCATCCTCTCAAAGCACAAAAAGCATTATAAAAATAATCATGTTTTATGGCAAGCACAGTAAGTGTCCCCTCGTGCAGAGGCAGAAAAGCAACAACAACATTTCCCTGCCACAGAAAGTGGCTTCAAGGGAGGAAACCAGCAACTTCCCTGCAGACCTGTGGCACAGGTTTTGCCCCTTCCCCAATAGATATGAATACACTCCACCAAGGTTTCACAAACCACCAAATAGCTTGTAGTCACGGCACATATCTTCTTGAATATCAGCTAAGAGAGGACAATGAAAAAAAACAAGGAAAGACAAACCAAGATAAATATATCCATTCTCCAGGTCTCATACAGAAGACAACTTGGTTAGGCTACAGAAAGGACAAAATGGCAGTGAAATAAAAAAAAAAAAAAAGTGAAAGAAGAAACAAAACCCTCGCACTCCCCAGGTACAACTGTCACCTTCCAGCATCACTAGGGCACCCCTGGCCAGGTGAAGGACCAGGTATGAGCCGGTCCCAGCCCAGTGGGCGCAGGGGTAGTGGACACACTGCTCCTCAGGCTTGATGCTGGCTGAGCCCTGCTGCCGAGTGGAGCCAATGCTCAGCGCTGACAAAAACAGAGCTTCCATTAGACAGGGCCTCATTCCTCGCCGGCAGTCTGACTCCTCTCCCCTCTCTCCCACTGCAGAATCTGAGTTTTGTTTCCAAAGGTCTCTGCAAGCACCAGTATTGCCTGCCGGGGAGCAGGAAGGAAGATTTTTTCACCCTATTTTGTATAATTTGTCTTGACTGCGGGCATTCCAACCTTCTCACTGTCTACGTTCATCTGTGGTAAGAATGACTTGGGAGTTAGAAGCATGAAAACAAGCAGAAAAACGCATCTGGTGCTCAGGAAGTAAAGGTTAAAATGGCCAGCGAGGATTTGGAAGCAAGTATGAAAGAAGTCCTCGACGCTCTGTAACCCTAACAAGGTGGCAGGGACATTGAAGGGGTAAAACACCTCATACCGACCTAGTGGTAACTTATTAAAGCTGAAGCTTATGCCTGAACATGGATTTCCATCTCACCCACATCTCCTGACAAATAAAACATTCTCCGCGGCACACAACGAGAACTGCCCACCGTAACATGGTGCAAACAGCAAAAAGCTGTTGAAGTGTTGTGTGTGCAGCCGATCAAACTTCTGTGCACAAAGTTCCAAACCATTTTCAAAGAGCTACCATTTTTAACATCTTTTCTTCTTCAGTCTTTAAAGAAAAAAAAAAAAAAAGTGACCCAGTCTGACCAATAAATTTGAAACCCACAGTTAAAACATCCACACGCTTCAAACAAGACAAGAAAAAGATTAGAAATTTTGCTGGGACATCATCTTTTTCCCCTCCCACACAAGAAGCACGTTAGCGCATATGGAACGAAGCTTTTTATCCCAGAGCAAGGTTTTGCAATGTTTGCTAAAGAGGGGCAGATACCGAACGCGTCCGATCTGCCTGCAAGCCCCCCCACGGCCTGACTCCTCGCAGTAGGAACGCGGGGTCCCCAGCTGCAGCGCACTCGCTGCCCCCCCTCTGCTGCCACCAGCCTTCCCATCGCCTTTCGTGGTATCACATCCATTCTGTAGATCGTGAATCTTTGAGGGTAGACTTGTCTTGTTTCTGTCAAAGATACGTAACACTCATGTGCACTGTAATGACCACAAAACAAAAATCACAGCCTTATCACCCCACTAAGATAAAGTTCTGTACTTTACATTCTCACTCAAGAAAAGTCACGTTTAAGTACGATAATTACACTTCTTACGGATTTAAAAATCAAAAGATGGTAACAGAAAGGGCAAGAACAGGGGAAAGCAGAGGCAGAGAGTGCGTCTTACTAAGTCCCAAATGGACTTGAAAGCTGCACTTTCCTCCGAATTAACTAATATTAGAGAAACCAAATTAGAAGAAAAACGCCCTTAAATTTGCATTCCTGTTTTCCTTACAGAGCTACGCTTGTGATAAAAGAAAACACGTTCATCATTTTCATGTCTGAACACTCCACTTGTTTGTACCTGCCAAAACAATTTTACCGTTCTACTACCATGGTCATCCTTGATGGGATCAGCGAAAAGCTGCAGTTTCCCACTCCCTTTGTAACCCAAGTGGAAAGTCAGTCATCCTTTCCTCCGTGCGCAATTCTGCCCACTTTAGAGTAGAATGTAATTAGTCCAAGATTAGTAAAACTCTGTAAACAAAGGCAATTGTGAAGTTTAACTTTTAATCTAAGTCTTTAAACAATTTAACTACGATTACCAGTAATAAGTGCAGCAACTAGAGCGCCAAAACAGCTTTTTGGAAAATGTGAATTCTTTTGTCTCCCAAATTATGTTTCTCTTGAGCTTAAGAAAGGCTCAGTTAAACATCCTGAACATGCATAGGTTTTGTACCTTGAATTGTTTCAGTATAAAACAAAGCTATCAACATTAAAGCTGACGGAACAAGCTAAAAATATACTATGTTGTTTGAAAGGCCATCTACAGAATCATTCAGCACTTCCCTTCCATCTCAATAGAGGAGGAAAAACTGAAAAACCAAACAGAAACAGGAAATTCCTACAGCATAAATAGTCTGGAAAATACTAAACCCATTTTCTTTACATTTGTTTACGTCAAAAGGATCAAGCCAAGCAAAAGATGGGTAGTTACAGTTTTTTCCATGTATACAAATAAAAATCCACCATGCAGAAAGTTTTTTGTTGATAAACATTACCATACAAATACCACACATTCCTACCAAGGTGGGCAGAAAACTACGAACAAATTAGCTACAAGCTTAGCAAGAAGCTAAGGACTAGCTCTTGCATCACCTAAGAAAGATGCTGTGGAAAACCAGGAGCTGTCTTAAGAGTAGGGGAGATATCTCACGTCAACAAGAAACACAAGATGAAACTTAGCCCTACGAAAAGGAAGCTCTTTGCACAGCGAAATGAAAATACGAGCGTGTAGACAAATACAAAGCAGGCTGAACACCACGAATTCCCTGCAAACGTGCCCAAGCGTTCTCAGGAGCAGTTCTGTTCTCTTGCTCAAACGCACCAGCTCAACATGCGATTGATCCAGTTTCCCTCGAGGTCCCGACCTTCAGTTAGGGAATCTCCCCAGCATGCCAGGCAGCCACGGGGGAAAAGGTTCAGCCTGCAAAGGATCTCCTCGCACCAGGGAGGCAAAACAGAGCAGAACCATAGCCAGGGCTCTTCCTAAGTCCAACACGGGAACAGTTATTTCCCCATCGCTTGACCCAATGGGCTCTCACACATTAAGCAGAGGTAACCACAAGGCATCTTTAACAGAGACTTCCTGAGGACAGACTTTGGCCTAAAATACCTCCAACTGCTAAACTTTTCTTACAGGGCAAAGAAGGGAAGTTGGAGTGAGAGAAGACAAGCATGAAACATGCTACTTCTGCTCAGAACGGCAATGGGCAGGAGAGGGGTTGGGAAATCTCTTGTTCCCATGAGAGTGTCTCAAATCACGTGTGAATGAGAAAGGACAATCTGCTATGAAGAGACATTCAAAGTATTTCCTTCTCTTTGACTGGTATAAAGTTTTACTGTCGATTCAGACCTGCATATGAGCTGTCATTCCTGTCCTCACCAACACCCTTCTGCAAAGGCATCAAAATCCAACTTCAGGGATAGCGCAGATTCACCAGTTGCATTCCATCTCCTTAACATCTCACCATGACATTCTGATTCATCTCACTAAATGCGGGCTGAGCAGTTTTGTAGCATTACACCTCAGCCAGCATCTCCCTTTCCATCAGGCAGCCCCGGCGCGTAGGCTGGATGGGGTTTGCTCTCCCCAGCCTGGAACAGCAGGAACCCCCTTACGCAAGGAAAGCTCGTTTCCTCCGCACTGCTGAAATTTTGGGGGGGGAGGCAGGGTTTGCCCCCACCCCCACATTTATTAAGCAGGTTCTAGAGGTCAGAAAACATCTCAAATCTCACAAGTTTTAGTCTTGCTTGGTAACCTTTACGTGGTGCCTACAGTCAGGGTCCGTTTCGGCGTGCTTCCGAGCGTCAGGCAGCACGGGCAATTCAAAACACAGCAAACACATGCGGGCCAATTTCAAAAGTGACAGACAGACAGACAGCCTGCATGCTATACTGGGGAATGACAGACTTAGGTTTAGTCTAAAGCATGCTGCTCTCTTGCATCAGTCAGTAAACACCAAGTTTACCATTTCTTAAATAGTGCATTTCTGCCATCCTCTTCAAAGAGGTAAAATACAGAACTTTTTATTACCATCTGCCTGGAGGAATCTCACAGAGGGTGCTCCAGCACTACCCAGCTACTGAAGCTTCAAATCTGACTTTCAGAATTCCGAGAACAATGGGAAGGAAGAGCGTGCTTTTTTGTGCATGGGGTTTCCTTCTTCAAAGCACAGTAACCAGAAGCTGGAAGGTAAAACTGCATCTCAAATCATTTCAGCTGTTCTCAGCATCATCACATGCTGCCTAACAACTGCCTCAAGCACCTTCCCACCGCACAGCTGGGAAGCACCGAGTGCCCAATTGTTCCTCCCATGTTCTCCCTACAAAACACTACTCCGTGAGTCTTTCCTTGACATCAGCCACTTCTTGATCGCAGTAGGTAGAAGAAATATCAAGTGTAAGTTTATACAATACGTCCCTCATCCATTTTATCTTGCAACATGGCATTTTTGTGAAAAAAGCACTAGCATTTATTTGCTGTTGCTGTGTAACGCTGCATGCATACAGGGTTCCATTATTTCTCGGACTCTTTGTTCTTACTTCCTCCTCCTCCTCCCGTGCAGAGCACATCAGCCCCACGTCACCGACGGGAGGGCGGCTGCACAGCCCAGCTGCACAAGGGCCTGATGCTCCCACGTCCCCTGGGATGCGGTCGGTGCCCTGGTGGGGCACGCCAAGCCAGCTGACCCCACGCTTGCACCCAGCTACACCCAGCCAACACGCTTTTCTGGAGCCCGGAGCAGTGGCGTGGTACAAGATTAGCCACGCGACTTCTTAAATTGCTTGTCAGGGTTGTTGCTACAGGTGTGGCCTTTCTTAACATTTTTTAGATTAAGGGCATAGATTATTTCCTACTTGGTCTGGAATTCTATGGAGCTCAAAGGTTGATTTGCTGAAATTCCTTCTGCATTCCCAACTAGATTTGCTGTATTTCCTGCCCTGAACTGCGGAATACTGCTGAATTATGGAACGAACGCAAAAGTAAATCCAGCCTCGTGACATCTGCAATCGCCAACCCTAACAATCCAAACTTGCCCGATATGTACTGTGGTTAGCAAATAATCTATACTGCCTCCCTTAATGGCACAGGTATTTATTAGCCACAACCATGAATCACGAAACCAAACACTACGTTTTTTTCCAAGCTTTATTCAGGCTTAGATTTACCTTCATTTACTTTTTAAGAGAAGCTCTGCACCGCAGTAAAAAGCCCTGTCACATCTTGAGGAAAGGCCACTACAAAGAACTACTTTCTCCATGCTCAAGTTGCTCTCCAAAATGCCGTTTCCTTTCAGTACAGTAAACACGCGCTGGCTGTACGAGCGACTCGCAACTGCTGAAAGAACAGGAACAATAGTGGGAACTTGGCTGTCTCCCAGCATTAGCAACATGGACAACAGCATGGGAAAGCAGGAACTGAGTCAAAACAACTTTAGATCAAAATATTAGTGGAGAAGGCAGTGAGGTTACCTCTGCTTCCTATGTATAAATGAGGTTTAACAATCCACTGTAGCCTCGTAGCAGGAGCGTACTCACTGCTCAAAATTACGACGAAGGGCAGGGGCAGAGTCCCCGGTTCCAGCTGCTCCGAGCCCGGAACGACACAGTCATTACAAAAAAAATGGCCAGGTCTACAAACGGTTACATCTTACTGAATGCAAACCCTATTGCACCGAGTTAACCTAGAATGCGCTATTTCATAACAGCATTTTATGGTAAATTAAACTTAATACCACACCTAATTATAACAAACTGTCTTGGATTCTGGGCTGTTTCCCTTGCGTGAGCTCCGAAGCTCAGGAGGACGAGTGGCCTGACGCCAGCACACCGGCCTCCCGCGGCTGAACAGCACTCTCTCGTGTTCCCGCGGGGAACGCGCTTCCTGGGACAGGTTCAGTTTATCCGTTTGCTCTGAGCAATGACACAGAAGTTACAATTCTTCTACAGCAGCATTCAGGAATTAGGAAAACGCCTTTCCAAACAGATTTTTCCCTGCAAGAAGGCTTCATTCACTCAGATGATACGAAAGGAAGATTTAGCTGCTGACATCAGCACGGCAGATACACCTCAGGCACCACCTGCGTGCGAGGGATTTTTAAGTCTTTGGAAAGAAGTGCATGCCTGAAATGTGATTGCCCCATCAACAGAAGTAAACCCCGCAGCAGAACAGCAGCAAACAGCGTCCACAGGAAACCCCCAGGCACGCACCCAAAGGGAAGCCACGCAACGCGGACACGGAACGCCTTCCCTCCCTTCACGTGGGGCTAACCACCACCCGTGGCACGCAGAGCGACGATTAAGGCTTCCTTCCATCACCCCTGGAAATGCTGTCGCAGTGACAGGCCGCGGCAGCGTGGCTCTTACCGAGCTGCCACTTCCTTTGGCATCACCTCCTGAAGAGGTATCACAGTAGGGCCAGCTGTGTTAGGACAAGGGGTAATGGTTTTAAACTAAACCAGGGTAGGTTTAGGCTAGATATAAGGAAAAAATTCTTTACAATGAGGGTGGTAAACCACTGGAACAGGTTGCCCAGAGAGGTAGTGGAGGCCCCATCCCTGGAAACATTCAAGGCCAGGTTGGATGGGGCTGTGAGCAGCCTGATCTGGTTAGCAGTGTCCCTGCTGACTGCAGGGGGGTTGGACTCGATGACCTCTAGTGGTCCCTTCCAACCCAAAACATTCTATGATTCTATAAAGCCACTCTTAAAAGGTAGTGCCTAAAACCTCGTCAAAACAAACTTTAGATCTTACTTCTTCCTTAAATACCCCAATTTTCTTTTGATTTTGTAATTATTGTTGAATGACTGTCAGGAAAAAATAAGAAGGCCTTTTTAAACCATCACGGTGCTGCAGGGTAACATTTTAGTTAGAACGTGCCATTTTCTTTTGAAGGCTTTCAGAATGCAGCATTTGCTTGCTATTTGAACACAGACAAGTGCCAGACTGAGAAGACACGGCTCCCCACGAAGGGTGCCTACCCTGTTGAGCACCCTCGTCACCCAGGCCAGAAGACCCGAGCTGAGCCATGACGCTGGAGCCCGCCTGCCTTCCCGCGGGGTTTCACACTACGATGCACGTGTAACACAGAGCTACATGCTCCATCAGAGATCCTCTGCTGCTAACAGGACACCGGTTTCCCACAGGCTTTGCAGAACTTCATTTTGTTGAAGCGGAGCCAAGGCCACTCTTAGACTGTATCTATAACATTTTCATGTTTTCAAGGCACCTTCAGAGCCACTCATCTGCCCCAGATGCTTCTCCTGAAACTAATGAAACTATTCATTTAATGAGCTGCCAGGGTTTATGCCTCTACCACACGCGCTGCGGGGGGATGCAGGCCAGGCCAGCATCCAGCTCTCAAGAGCAAGACCACGCATCCTCTAGAGACCACGGCACGTGCTCAGAGCAGGGGGTGCGCTGGAAGCTGCTCTCCGCTCTTCCAGCCATCTTCTCTCATCTACTGACATTATCTGTCTTATCTGGACTGAACGGCAATCACGTAGCTCTCCATCAAGCCCCAAGGCTTTGATTGCTGATTGCCTCTGATAGCACTCTGAGCCGCGTCCCTCACTAAGCAGCAAACCAGCCAGGACCACCCTGAAGGTGGCTGTGGCCAAAGGCGAGCTGGTTCCTGACCAGGGTACTACAGACTGCAGCTAGGACAGCTCACATCCTGACACCAACCCTCCTTCTCCCCACGAATACCCCAGCGCCTGTTCAAAATCAGCCCGGGCTCCTATTCTTTTCCTTCAGCACCTATTCTGGAACAAATCCAGAGTTCTATCTCTTGCCAGCTCTGCTGCCACTGCAAGCAGTCTGGCCTCCCCTCACTGAGCTGGCTTACGTTACCGAGTCCTATTTATAGCACCGATCATCATTTACCAGCATGCTCCTACAGTAGCCTCAGATGCATCAAGAAAGAGCTTACACCATCCGAACTGGAACACCCCACAAAATGCCCTGGGGCAGAACAAGAACTGCTCACAACTTTGAGATGGCTAAGGACAGGGACAGAACCGACAGAGCGCTCCATAGTGGCTGTGTCCACAAGCAAGCCAAACCAGGTGGTTATCAGACGAAGGGCATCACAAAGAAACAGGAAACCTCATCGCTGTGGCTGCGTACCTGGTGCCCCGACCAGCTCGACAGCGTGCCTGAGGCAAGCGGCTGGGCTGCAGACCACTGAGCTGCGCTTAAAGGGCTTCCTATGCAGGTCAGACCTAAAGGAGTCTTGTATCAGCTGCAGCAAAGCTCCTCACCAGCTGGAAAAGGGATGATGAATACCCCATGTACCCTGGAAAATCCTCAAATATAGTAAATGTAGCACATGGTCACTGAAAGACTGGCACTTGAATACATAATTACAATAATTAACCAATTAAAGATGATGAAAAGATCACAGCGAGGAGGAAGGTTACGTGGCAGAGCAGAGAAGGAAGCGATGACGGGGAACACAGAGAGTTATGATTCAGTCTCTGCATTTCAGCCGCCGAACTGCAGACCACCAGCATGGATTTGGCGATTAGCGTGCAGTGCTCTGCTTTACACTTATCTGAGCGTCTGACGGAAGGGGTCCAAATAACACAGTCTTGTAACTGAATGTATGGCTGAAAGCAAGCCACTCGGTTTGGCTTCCAGGTTGATGGGAAAGGCAGCAAAAGGAATCAGTGCTGACACCAGCTGGATGGGAAGCAGCCAGCCCTGAAAACACCAGGAAGAGCAGCACCACCAGCAGCCTACAGGGAAACATCGGCTGAGGCAGGACCAACCATGGGCCGTCCTGCCAAGGGCTGCAGACAGACCTCGGAGGCAGCCTGCACCCTTTCCCCCCCCCCCCCCCATCACCAGCAAAAGCCCAGTTGTATGTCACACAGGTAACATCTCACCACCATCTATAATCTGAATAGCCAGAATCAAAGAAGGATCGATATATTGCTGGAGTCACAAAACCACAAGCTTCTGAGAAATCTCTCCCAAACGATGAGTGCATTTGTAGTAAGAAAAGACAATTTACTGAGAGTGAACCACACACAGAGGGGTGTTTAAGAGCCCTGCTCTTCCCCTTCTCAAAGAAATGTCAAAACCAGACTGTTATCACACCAGCCAGGAACTTCTGGATTCTTGAACAGCCATCCTAAAGTCTCACAAAAGCCTCATGCAACAACCTGCAGGGCTCCATCAGCACTTCTGCCCTACCTCTTTATGGTTCTTTTTAGCAAGCTGGTACAGCTGCAGCAATACTTCTCAGTAGCTCTCGTTAGCCCACCTCCTGCCATCAAAAAACCCGATGCCCAGTCTTCCCCAGGAACCCGCTTCTCAGTAATCCCCGTTTCAGCGTTATGCATCACGCTGAAGAAAACACCAACCAAGAAAGAGCTGCAGTATTTCAGAGCCCTGCAGCATGCCTCGTTAAGAGCGCAAACGATCCGGGTTTGATAAGCTTGCTCTCCTCATTATTGCAACTTGAATTGAACGAGGGGATCAAGGCTGAATTGCTGGACAGAACTCTGCCGGCATCGAATACAACCTACCAAACAAAACATTTTGCCGGACACAACTACTCTTCAGAAACTTAGAGCTGTCACTCAACACCCCTGGCTACAGGACACAGATACTCGGGCAGGCCACAAACTATGCTGTGCTCAAAAAATACTGCGAGGATTTGTTTTGACAACTTTCTTACATATGACAATAATTATATCCTAGCCAAAGGCCAGAAGAGGAATCGGCAAGGAATGAGCAGATAGCTGGCACCGAGCAGGTCCACTGATGTCCAACAACTCCATCACTGTGTAGGAGTAAAACAAATACACAGCAGAAGAGATGCAGCCTACCAATAGCTCAAACCCGTAGCTTTAAAAATGGATTTTCACTATAATATTTTTTAATTAAGAGTTACAGCTTCTTCAGGTACATCTGCCTAATGAATAAAGTATCTTGGCTCCCCAAGATAGATTAAATAACACAAAGCTTGACAACAAACCCCGACAGCTCTGGTTACTCCTGATTATAAAGAGAACAGGAATATCTCCTTAGTGGCCTTTGGCTGCCACAGCAACACAGAAAGTAGCAAAAGGCACAGCTGTGCTTTCCCCTTAACATTTCTTTATTTATACATGTTTAATATCATGAACATCACAACTGTCCTTCCCGTATTTTCTTGCAACACATCAGGAGAGTGTACGCTAATGAAAATGCCTAAGAAATACTTCAAGGCCTCAAAAAGAGCATCTACGCCCAGAAAATAGAACATACCTGTTCTGTTACAGACTAAACCCACACAATATTAGACACCGTCCCAGTGATCTGGACTGATCAAAAAGTTTGGTTGGTTTGGTTTTTTTTCCTGGCATTACAGAAAATCACCAGACATAGGGGAAAGCAAAAGCCTTCAGAGATCTCTTTCAGAGTCCTCACACTGGCAAACCACAAAGACCATCCGCCCTCTCCTCACACTGAATTCTGACATATCACACCATTTTTTTTATATGCAATTTAAAGAAAGCTTGCTTCTTAAAAATCAAATAAAAAAAAAAAACCACTTACAAAACGTCTGAAACGTCCAAAGACTTCCATGTTTTACACTACTACAGTCTCCAGCAGAAAAGATTTTTAAGAAAATGCCCAGCTCTTCAAGTACTATTTTCTCTCCCAGCTGCAAAAAAAATGACTGTAGGCGATCTCACCTCGCTGCTGATCAAAGCACATCCGAGGCGAGGGCTGTAAAATTAAAACTCTAAAAGAGGGAAGCCAACTCTTTCCTACAGTTTCAAAATGCGCTAGCAAACAGCTGATGTTAAAAGGTTTAAAGGGTCACTGCTGAATTCATTTACAGCTGAAAAAATTGCTAGCTTAATGCAGACAGTACCATAAACAAATGAAAACTGATCTCTGACTAGTACAGATGAAATTAAAACCTTAAGGAGTTAGGTTCAAAGTAATACAGTACCTATTCATAAAGGCTTTAAAAATCAACTTCATCTTTGATAAATGTGAATATAGCAGACAGAGAGCAGGCAGCGCGCCAGGGAAACCCTCCAGAGGCGGCAGGGGAGCCCAGGACAAGCCGCCTGTTAAAGAGCTTTTCCCTGGAGAGGGCCCTGAGGGTTGCTTGAAGAGGAAGTGCTCGCCGAGAAGGGCGAAACCTATTAACACAGTCAAATTAAAAGTAAGGAACTGTAAAAAATACACCCTTCCAAAGCCATTAGCACTGGCTGTTTTACTTAACCAGCGGGCAGGAGCAGCAGCTAGCAGCAGGGCAAGGAGCGCTTCGGAAAGCAGTGGTCCCCACTGTGCAAGGACAGCTTTCAAGCAAACGGGGAAGAGTATTTCTCAGATGCAGTATGCAAGCCTACGGCTCCTATAGCAGAGATAAACAAGGAAGAAGGTCCGGTTACTAAGAGGGTTTTCTGAGGCACACTGAAGTAGTCTGCAGGCTCCCCATTTAAGCGAGCGTTAAAGATAAAATAGCCTTTCTCACCCAAAATAACTCCCAAGTTTAACGTTACTGGTCAGAAAGAAACTGCAAAGCAAAGCTGTTGCTACGTACGAACGGCCTCGGGATTTCTGAGAACAGTTAAAGACGTCCAACTTGGGAAGCGCAGTTACGTTGAGGAGTACACTTACCCACAAATACTGGAGCCACTTCAGCAAACGTGGACAGTAATAATACTCCATCTTCCAAAGTTAACGCAAACCCATCCTCGTTAGATTTAGCCTCCTCGCTCTTCCCCGCCTCCAGCAGACGTCAAAAGCCGACCGGAGCAATTAAAAGCAACATGAATAATGGACGGCGGCTGTTTATGCGGCCCCACGTCACCGCACTGAGCTCTGTGCCTTTAACAGATGCTGTGGCTACTTATAAGCAGGAGCTGAGCTACCGGCACCATGTGACTTAACCACTTGTTATTTAGCATCTCACCGCGCAGCCTTCTCCCATCGCACTAATCCGGAATGTGTTAGTCTAGAATTAATAATAGTACTTTGGGTTTCGCACTAAAAAGCCCTTCATCTGGAGGGAAAGAGAAGCTTCTAAACCCACTCTCCGTTGCAGGCGGGGTTACGAAACGCTATTAACGCCACCGCTGTTGTCGGGGTTGCTAGCTGACCTTATTTTTCAGTACTGTAGAAGAAAAAGGAAAAAAAAACCACATATGAAAGAAGAGCTCCTGCTTTTAATATAAAAATGTCTTTTGTGAACAAGAAGAAAGAGACACAAAGTGTCTTTTTATATCCCACTGGAACGCTCCCAGCCAACAAATGCTACCAAAAAAGGAAGAAAGCCTGGGCAAGCTGAGGCATTAACCAACACTGGGTCACCCTCCTCTGTGCCCTTGCTAGAAATAGGAAGCAGAGCGGAATGACCAAACGATGGTAGGTGTTCTGTGAAGAGCAAAACCGGGAGTCAGAATACATCCCTCTGGTCCTACCTTTTTGACCCACGTCCTTTTTTCGATGGGAAAAGGAAAGACAAGTGACAGGAGCCAGTCCAGGGCTTTGCCCCCACCCCGGCACGCCCCAGGCTCTCACCTTTCCCGGGGAGGGACAACACAGCGGTGACCCAGAACAGCTTCCCAGGACTCCACCACCTCCCCTGCTTGCAATTTTGGTTCTCAATGTTTAAGAAAAATACCCCCCACTTTTGTAATGGCCACCTATAAGATCCTGTTCAGCTGACAAATTGTTTTGATTTTCTTCCAGGCTGATTCAGTTTTTGGGTTGATGGAACAATTCGCACACGAGGGGGTTTGGTACATCTGTTTCCATCTGGGAAGGAGAGAAGCTGCGATCTTGGAGGCTATATTCAATCAGACAGTGAGGAGGCTTGCTTTTCGAGGGGCCGGAGAGAGACCCGTCATGAGCAGAACTGGAAACTACCGGTGAGCTGTGCCAAGCCAAACTATCAATTCGTCTGCACATGTTTGTAAAATATTTATCTTCTCTCCCTTGCAGTTCATTTCCAAAATATTTTTAAGAGTCAGCTCACAATTTTCTTAAACAAATCCTTCTCCACCCACACATCACAGCCTCAAACAAGTGCATCTTTATATGGATGCCATTACGGATACCAGATTTTCCTCCCCAAAGGACAAAACCCCAAAGTTTAATATAAAAAATAAATAAAATACGTAACCAGAAGCTTCAAAATAATTCATGCCTCCACCAGTTCTAGTACCAGAGCGCCCTGCTTCAACCACACAAAGCAGCAATTCTGGGTGTAAACCACAGCTGCACTGAATTTGCTGTTTCTAGAAGAAGGCGCAATCCCGACAGCGCAAGCGCAGCCACTGCTATCTGGGGGATGAGCCGCATCGCACATTCCTCGCATTTGAATTCACAAGAGTCCTATCGGTCTTGATGACTTCATCGGGGACTGAGGTTTGTGACCGAACGTCAGAGAGTTAAAGACCTGTGTCAGCTGCGATGGAATCAGCGTGACTTACGAAAGACTTGAAAACGCCTTCTGAAACGGAGGTGGTTTACCACAGCACGTCGCAGCACGGAGCGGGCGATAGCCCCGAGTCTCACGACAGGCTACAAAACCAGCGAGTGTTTTTATTTTACAGGTCGTTCCCACAGAGGCTTGCAGTGCCTCAAATTGCATTCCAGGTCTAAAGGGAAAGACCCCTGCAACAGCCGAGGCCCCAAGCCGTGCTGCAGAGCCCCAGAGCTTTGCAGCTAATTCTGTGGGCTGCAATCCCTGCTGTCCAGAGCCTACACAAGGACAACTTAATTTTTATACGTATAGTGTGATGCAGGCAGGGCTAAAGCACAACAGAGTACTTGACTTGATGAAGGAGTAAATATTTTTAAATGGGCAGGGAAAAGTTTTGTCTTCTCCATACTGTTAGCTCTAGGAAAGCAAACAGGAAATTGTTTATTCACGTAAATTCTAGTCTTAATTCTCTATTAGGTGAATGCCTTTAAATCTGAAGCTATTCCCTTCTTTACTAGAATCAAACTATAGCAAGGATTGAAAAGGGAAAGGAAAAGATCTTATGCTGGAATGGAACATTTAAGCACTAAGCTAGAATTAGCAGTAATATTCGTAACACAGTCAGTCACTTGTGAAAAAGTTACTAACAACAAAGCTTGCAATCACAAACTTACTCTAACCTCCAAGAAACAGAAAGGCAGGCCAAAATACTCACACAGAAGTCATAAATGAGGAGACTTTGCCCTGCTGCTCACCTGTATCTTTGTCACTCACGCACCCGGAAAGTGGAAGTCCCTCCCCGGCCCTAACCCTGGGGACGCGGCTACGCGGCTGACTCCTGCCGCGCAAGCCACCTTCTGATCATCCCAACGGAAGGCAGCCAAGAGAACACTAAAACATCCAGCTACGCTGCAGGAGGAGGAGTTCTGCAGATCGTAACGTGTTCTCCAGTGCACGAGATGTGCAACGCTACTGACCTCAGAGAAAAATATACTCCAAGGAATCTGTCAGTCTTCAAAGACCTTCTCAGTTCGAAGGTTTGAAACCGTGACACCCCCACAGTCTCAAAGACCATCACATTAAAACGCAGACTGTGTTATTCTCTATTCTGGAACAGCCCAAATAAACAAGGGGGCAGTTCCAAACTGTGGTATTTCTATTATTCGTGGGGAGAGAAACCATCTTTTCAGGTTGTAGAACATGCGATTTTTTTTTTTAAAGCACATAGAGATGTTGTAGGCCAATTCTTCCTCAAACCCCAGCGTATAAACCACTGGTAGTACGATACGTTCAGTCATTAATCCACCACAATCTTCCAAGGTGGTGAAGTCTGGAAAAGCTACTGCTCCAAGTACAGAACACCTTTCCTTTCCACCAGGAACATCACCCTTTGAACACTGTGGTGCTTTACCAGCCTTGCAATGCTTACAGCACTCAAGATTTTCTTCGTAAAAGACAGAGAGAAAGTACCACCCATGGTAAAACCAGACAGTGATAGTCTGGCAACGATGCTGGAATCTTCATAAAAGCCTTACTTTGGGTTTAAGCAATACAAACTCAAAATAGCTAAAAAATGCAATCTAGATGAGTGTTAAATCTCAAGAGTACCATCCTTCACAACTGCAACCACCAATCCCGTACGGCAATTGTGTATGTGATGGTTTGATTTCAAAGAAGTCCCACATAATGTTTCAAAAAATAACCCCACTGCAAGTAGATTCCTTAGAATATAATCACAACAAAATGACTTCTCTAGAGGTAAAATTACACTATTGCACCTTGCTTCCATTTAGAATTGTGTTCATCCATAAGAATCGAGTTCCTCAGCTGTCCTGGAAAACTTCATTCAAGCAGCTGCTTATTATCATAGGCAGATGGGAAATAATGCAACAGATACGTATTAATTTGAGTTGGTTTGTCAAATACCAGAGAATACAGAACAGTTCATTAAACTACTTTAGCAGTAAATCTGAACGAAAGTGTATCTTCTATTCTACAATAATTTATTCTACATAACAACTTGTTGCTTTGAGCACTACCGTCTCATTAGAAAGAGAACGGTATCTTGAGTGACCAGTGCTATGTACTGTAGTGTATTTTTTTGTCACCATGCATGAGACAAAGCAAGTAACTTCACAAGTGAACAGGTAAGACTAGAAGCTGTTCAAATAAAACAGCAGGTTTGTTCCCTTCTGATCCTCTTTCAAAGGTGTCCTGAGTGAAACACAGATTGCATTCAAATTCAGGGGAAATATGTCACTGACCTGTGATTCTCCTGTGGATCTACCTTGACCTCTCGCATCCCTTCAACTCAAACACAACTACACGGCATCTCTCCACCAGAGGGAAGTATTGAAACGTACCGATGAGAATGGCAGCTGCACAGCAAAAGTCTTTGTATTTTCTCCAATGAAAACAAAAGGAATTAACTCCGGTGCCAGAAGAAACAGTTCTGTCTTACACAATCTTCTGTGGTATCTATGTGGGGCTTTGGAAAACACGAAAGTACAGCGAGTTTCCCACCTCTCGAACACGTGGAAAAATCAATTCTCAGCACCTACTCACTTGCAATTTATACGCACGAAGGCCAGACTGCCCTTTTTGCTACCATGGCACTGCAGAACAACAAATGCACCACGATTTGGCTTTTCAAAGCGATACAAAGGAGTAAAGCACTCGGATCCTACTGAATTCTAGTGGATGCTCACTCTCTTTCAGTGAGGCTGACAACCTTCCTTCCCTATCTCAGGCTCCACTGGCAGAAGTCAAAGGTTTATTCTGAGTAACCTCACACTTAACGACCAAGTTGGAGAGTAACAGTCATATTTATCTGAGTACGCTACCCGAATAGTTGACTTATCCCAGCACTATTTCTGACAGCACCTTTCTCCCACATCAATGGCATCTTTACATACCTGCGCTGTACACTGATGGCATGCAACAACTTCTAGGGATTGAATGATAATTGCCAATTCTGTCAATAACACAAACTCCCCCTAAGATGAACATTCAACCTGAAGTCCATGCTAAGAATGGGAAAGACAAGGGGATATCAGCCCTTGGATACCTTCCATAAAGTTTTAAGACTAAAATTGGAAAAATACAGGCCTGTTCCCAAAACCCCTATTAGGAAGTTGTTTACAAAATCCTTATAGGTTTGGGTGTTTTCTTTTTCTTCACTAGAACAAAGAAGTCCCTCAGTTCCTTTCCTTTTTTACCTTTTGGTCTGTTCTCTGTTCAAGGGCTGTAAATAGCAGTATGAGCAAGAGGGCAATACACTCAGTCACCACACGAGTGTGCTAGTGGACTAAGAGGATCGATGAGATTTGACCTTGGGACAGTTATTAAGGTAACATCTTTCAGTCACATCTTTTCCATGCAAGTGGAAGAGTTTTGAAAAGATGTGGGACATCCAGATTTTCAAAAACTGCAAGTATGTACGCATAAAGTTATAAAAGAGTGCACTCTAAAGTGACTACAGTAATATTCCAAGGTCTGAAATCTGTTTCCATGCTCAAGGTTAAAAAACCAAAACAAACAAAACCCAAACACCCACAGCACTTGCAATGGTTCAAAACAAGTTCCTGGAAGAACTTGGAAGGAAGGAAGGATTTCAGCGGCAGCAGCAACGTCTCTCTCAAAATTGTAGAGTTCTGTGCTGTCGATGTGGTTTTCAAATCCTTTACTTTCCACAGAAAAAATCTGGTATTTCATTTATTATATAACTTTTGGAAGATCCAGATCTTTGTTTTGTATTTCTGAACAACATCTGGACATAGGATGCCATTTCCCAGCACAACATTCACCTGCAGGCTAAAGTTAGGACATCCTCTGCAACTTAGGAGCTATCACCCAACAACTTTGAGTAGGAATTTACCCCCAAAGCATGCGTATTAGAGACAAATCAGACTACCAAAAAAATGTCAGCTGTGATTCTTCACATAAATAGTTCTCTGTGTGTTGCCTACAGAAAGAAAATTAAACCCATCATTCTTCAGGCTATGACACGGTTCTCTTTCTACGCACACTTTTCCAGAAAAGACTATCTAACCAATTTTCATTATCTAAGCTGTGAAACAAACAAAAAGCATAATGATCTCGACCCATCTTAAGAGTTCAGGATGAATATTCTTCGCTTAGAAAGAAAACCGAAGAAGCTGCATGGTTACTGCTTTGTGTTTGGAGTTTTGGCCTAGACCAGTGTGGTGGAATCCCATGGAGAAGCGTTCTCTGGCACCTAAACTCCACAGAAAGCGCATCTGCTCCTTCTGTTAGGCAGACGCGTACTTTCTTTCACAGCTATTTGCAAAGAGGAAAACAGTGCTGAATGGGTTGAGCCAGGCTGCCCCTCCCTTATCTCTCCCCCCAGCCCCTGCCCAAGAACCTCCTCCAAAGTCACATACCGTCCCGTTATCTGCCCTTCTGTCATAAAAACTGTGGCGGCTTCTCGGAGCAGAAACTAATGAGAAGTCTGTTCCATCTGTTTTGTCTGAACTCTGCTTGGTCCACTCTTTCTTAGAAGCCTGTTAAAATAAAAGTGATGTATGCTGTTACATATGCATGCATACACACACGTGTGTATATATAAAATGCCCTTTTGAAAAAAAAAAAAACCACCACGAAATGCAACAGAGGAAGTTTAAAGCTGGAAACACAAAATGTAAAAGCACAGCCACCAACATCCAACTGGCCCTGCACCAGTGCATTCACATGTCACTGTGGTAAGGGAATCACTTGCATCTCAAAGTCAATATTAGCAGTGAAGTTTCACCCACAAATGAGGGCCATTCACCCCGTTAAAATAAAAATTGCTTCCTTCAGGGGACAAAAAAAAGCGAAACAAAATCCCCCCCAAAAAAGAACTCCAAAAAGATCACTGTTGACAGCTTACAAAATAAACCCAAACCACCCTTTTTCAAATAATTATAAAATTGCAGAGTTAGCAATTTAACATCCTAGGTTCATAGCGTTAATAAAATAATACGCACATGTTTTAAAGATTTTTCTCCATGGAAACGTCAATAAATATTTACACACTTGAAACAAAAATCTGGTCGTCTAGTACAATACAAATTACTCAAGAAAATACAGCCCAAAAAGAAATGAACTCTATTGAAAAGTATGTATCTGCTCACTTGCTGCGAGGTCACAGCTCTCACTGAAAAGCGCTATAGAGGCAGAATAAAAGCTTCTCCTCGCTTTCCATTTTAGTTACAGGATACCATTTGGCAATACCTTTTTATCCTCATGGAAGAACGATTCCGACTGAGATGACATCCTGTGTTTCCACCCATGATCCGCACTCTCCAACGGGAAGCTTTGCCTGTATCGGCACAGCTCCTTTCTTCCCCTTACTTCTTGCATCAGCGGTAGATTGTCTTTTCCTTGGCGGCTCTTTTCTGAATAGGATCGCCGTAAATCTGGGGCTGCACTTCCTAAGCCAGATGTATAGTTCTTCCAATCAGTTTTACTTTGCACATTGGGAGAGTCGTTCTCACACGTCATCTTGTTTACATTGCCTTTGTTTCTTGATATAGAACTCCTTGCTACGTTTTTGCTCCAATCACCTTCTGGAGACACCTCCAAGAACTGTTCTTTTGTGACCAAGTTCTTCTGTAAGAGGCCATCATCTGCCTTTACGGACAACTTGGAAGCAAAATTAACTTCCAACCTTTGGTCTGTACCAACTGCATTTACAGGCTGTACCTTATCAATTACAAATTTTGAGATCTGATTCCTGGAAGTGAAGTTCACTTCTTCATCCTCATCAACAATGAAAGTTTTCTTCCTAGTGAACTCCACAGGTGAATTGACAAACTTATCTGAAAAAAGGCTGCTAGGATTTCCCCAGTAAGGAGGACTGAACTTTCTGTCTTTGGACTTTTGTTTATCAAATTCAGGACTACAAGATTCCAGTTTCTCTTTGCTCTTTTCATTGAGAATTAATTTCTCTGGCCTGTGGTACTCTTCTGCACAGTCACCTTGTTTGGTATTAACCGAGTAGTGATCTGACCCCTTCCACTCTCTCCAGCTATAGGAAGGAGGCGTCCTATCTGACACATTTCTTTTGTTCTTTGATTTCTCCCTGCTAAATGAATCGTGATCTTCAGCAAGCTTGTCTTGAGCATTAGCCTTCACTGATTCTTCTTTGTATTCTGCCATAAGTGCATCAATATCGAGAATTCGGGATCTATAGCCATCCTCAGCCTTCCTTCCAGATAAATCATAATTATTTTCACTCCTTTTCTGGGGGCCTAGTTCACTCTCTTTATGTAATTGTGCAAAACACAGTGGGGATCTGGGTTCATGGTAAGAGGACACTTTTCTTCTGCTACTTTTGAGATCAGCTTGAGCTGTATTTTCCAGATCCTGTTTTAACAGGAAAGCGTCAACATCTATAACTTTTTCTTTAGAATGATCCAGACCTCTTTCATGATACTGTTGGTTATCTCGCCTAGATACATAAAAATTACCAAATGCAGTGTTTTTGGAAAAAACATCTTTGTCTTCCTCTTTGAGCCAATCCTTGTTAACATGCATTTCCCGTGAGTCTTCTCCACAATTTGTACTCATCAAATTTTTGTTTGGTTGCTGCAATAAAGGTTTGGACCGTTCAGGAAAAGCAGGGTCCAGATTAATTGTTGCTCCCTCATTTGAACTAGAAATTGTATTTGTTTCACTTGCACCGGGAGTACCAACAAAGCTTTTCTCTTTTTTGTTACCAGGAATCTGGTAAGTCACTGCAAAATAAGTTGCCTTTGGCTCGAAGGCAGAACTCTGATTTTTCAAGTAATCATCAGGACTGCCAAGAACAGTTTGCTTCGCTTCACTCCCTTCCACGCCTTCTTTGCTTTTTTTACTTCTCTTTTTAACTGAGCCTTCATCCAATTGCAGTGAATCTGTCCGACTCAGCCTTTTGATATTTTCAGGAGTGAGACAGACGACTTCTTCCGTCTTGAGAGAATCCTGAGGCAAGGTCCTCCTTCTCCACCTTTCAGAAAACTTCAAGTCAGAAACGCTACTTCTGGTTCTCCTGACTTTTTCTTCTGGATCTATTACTCTGGTTCTTTCGCTGTTTTCATGACCTGTAGTGTCTAGGCTAAAGTCTTGTTCTTTGCAATTTAAGTCTAGACTTTTCCTTAAACCAAAAGCCCTAGATTCCTCTTTATTAACAGTCAGTACCTTTGCATCAGGATGGTGGCTACTGGAAGGTTTACAAAACTGTCCACTTGAAAGCACTGAAGAAGACTGGGCCCCATGTTTATTTACACTTGTTGAAATAACTTCTCGATCAAAGTTGGTTCTGAATTCATAGCTGTCTGATCCACCTAGTCTGAAACTCCTTTTCTCAGAAGAGCATTTCATCACATTAGACCTCTCCGTTTTATCCATGGAAGAGACTTCACTCTGACCATTTTTAATTTCAGAATGTAGCTTGTTTCCTTTCTCATTCATTCCCAAACATTTACTTCTGTTTCCAGAATAAGGTATTTTCTCAGCTATTAGTAGAGGATCAGTTTCAGTTTTATCAGAGTCTTTTTTCTCGTCAGGTAAAGTGCATTCACTGGAGAAAAAATGATTGGGTTCTCTCAACACAGACTTGCTTGTAAAAACCTTTGTGTCTCTAGCTTCTGAAATAACGTTATCGTCTTTCAAGTACAGGGTTTTACTGTTTGTCCTAGCTGACTGGCCAGTGTGTAAAACGTCCTCATCATTCTTATTCTCTTTCACAGATGATTTTCTAGTTCTGAGTGTCATGGCCTTTTTTTCAGGAGCCATTGTAATGACTTCACTAAGAGCTCTTTCGCCACACGTCTGAAAGATTTCGTATCTCGGCTCTATTCTTTGGTAAATTAGAGAGTCTTCTGCATTTTTAGGAGTGGGTTTTTCACTTTTCTCAACCACAGGTTTTTCTAAGAGAATCCCTGGAGTAATTTTCTTGTCTTCACTTGAACAACTTGGTTTTCCACTTTTTTCTACATCTGCTATATGTTTTGATGAATCAGACTGCTTGTGATACTCCTTTATACTAGTGGTTTCCTCCACTTCTCCCATCCACGATCGTCTGTTGTGCCCCGAAGTCACCACATCATGCTTTGCCTCAAGCTCATTATTTATTTTGAGCACAGAATCTGTTCCAAGGTGATCAGCAGCAACGTTATGCCTCTGAACATTATGGTCAAACATGGTGGCTCGGACAGTTTTAATGTAGGTCTTTTCCATAAGTGTGGTCGGTTTTAATTTTTTTTCCAAGTTGCTTGTGAATGAGACAGAATTTTCACTTTGAGAAAAATGCTGACCATCTCCAAGGAAGCTTCCTTTCCTCTCGATCTGATCAGGTTTATTTGTTATTTTTAAAATCTGCCGGGGCTTCCAAGCATTCCCAGTAGCATGTGCTTCAGTGAAATCTGTGCCATGGGCAAGCTTGATCTCCTTACTCTGGAACAAAAAGATGCAACAGTTAAGATAGTTTATTTAAAAGATGTGTAATTAAAGTTTATTTTAAAACTTACTTGCACCCACTCTGTGCAACATAGCCTGCGAAAATTAAACACATTCATGTTCTCGGAACACAAAATCCACTGAGACCAAAGTAATCTAAGCAAACGCATACCTCCAGCTCCTGAGTCTTGATTAGAAGAGAATTATCTCATAGCTTGATTTTTATTTTTAGTACAAAAAAAAAGGAGAAATGTATGAAGTGTTCATACATGAGATATGCACAAGACAGAGTTCCTGAGCTCAGATTTCACAAGAGATTTTAATCTGCAGTGAATTTATACCCACATCGTACTCCAGAGAGGGCAACACATGCAAAAATAGTACAAAACTTCAGAAGGCTCATAACCCCAGCTACCATAGAAACACTTACGAACCTTTATGTTGCAAGCCCTACAGAAATTCAAGTTCAAAAAGCAAAGCATAGAACGGCACCACAGGGATGTAGGCACCTTCAGAAGTCTAAACTCCTGAGAGGCACCAAATATTCCGTATTTTGTCAAAACCATCTTTTCAAATCTAGCTGTTCACTAACTAAATAATTACATGGTCAGAAACTGCAATGAACATGAAGATCTGAGTAAATAGCACAGCTGGAGCTGCTCAGCTAAGAAGAATATTAAGGCTGAGCTGAAGTAAGAAGAGAAAGTGGGAATTAATATTTATTGCCAATTCTTTACTATTACCTACTCGCAGGAATACAACTAGCATCCCGAAAGCTGTTGCTTTTAATAACGCTTGTTGAAAAAGCACAGCATGCAAATAAGAAGCAGAACCAAAGAATATTCCTTGGTCCAAAAGGAGTTCCATCTTTTTTTCAAGTTTTAAAATTTAAAACTTGGAATTGACATAAGAATCTCTAAAAAAAAAAAAAAAAGCTGAAGAATGTCGGAAAATTAATGCTAAATAAAGATTTTTAAATCTGATCTATAGTCTTCTAGGCATTCAAAAGACTTCTTTTTTTAATCCCACTTTATTGTCAGATTCTGAAAACAGCACTTCCATTATTGATTTTTTTTCTTTTTAAAAAAAACTGCTCTTCTTTAAAATGGTATTAAACTGCAGAAACTTTGTATCTAGCCACTAGTTTCCTCACCATACATTTCTATCTTAAACCTAGACAGGAAAAAAGCACAGCCATGAGAACTCACAAGAAATACCCTTAAAACCACACTGAATCTCCAAGACTAAGAAGGGTCAGCAGAGAAGTTATGTTCTGCAACACCGAGTGTTGCTCAGAAACAAAGACAGCCTAACAGCTTTGACAGCAAATCAGACCTTTCTGTGTAAGACTTTATTGTCAAAAATTCCAAGTCTGATGTTATTTAGGAGACTGACATGAAACATACAGCATGCGTTCAACAAGGAGTTGAGATTTAGATGTACAAGTGCACTACACTAATGCTACGCTTAGAGAAAATGAAGGGTAATCACTGCGCAAAGCCACAACAGCCACAGGAGATCCACTATTGGGTTTTCATGCATTAAAAGTCCCTTGAAAATAGTGTACGAGATCCTTTTCACTCCATATCACTGCATGTGTCTAACAACATGCATATTTAACTTTAAAAACTTTTAAAAAGAGACCTGATACTCCCACACTTCATCAGCGTGTCCTAAAGATAGACTTACACAAGTAAACCTATCAGGATTATGTCATTCTTAATAGTCTCAAGACCCATTTTGAAGTCATTGATTGATAAAGACAGACGGGACACAGGACAGTGCTCTCTGCCTTCTAAATGCAAACGTAGCTGGAGACCACATCAGCTGATGCCATTTTCTTACTTTTTGATTTTCTTGCATTTCATTGAGAGTGTCGTTTCTAGTTTCAGCAGGTTTCTCAGGCTTTGCTTCACCGCTCGATGTCGGACTTGAAAACCTAAGACAAAAGACTTCTGTTACTACTTCTACTCCGGTTAGTTAGCTAGCAGGTACACTTCCTACCAAAGCAGGCTGGTAGAAATTATCCAATAAATTATATTTCTTAAGGGAGAAACATCACTATTTCATAGTAAGTAAATATTTATAGTGGTTTAATTATACCTAGACCAAGGGATTGTTGTTTTCCAAAAAATATTTAGATATGCAGCTTACTGTATACTATAAGATTGAGACATAATGAGGCATAGGGAAGAGATACCCATACTCTCATGCCTCAGCTGAATTTATTTTGATCTCAGTGTTCAAAGACCACGGTTTGCTGAAACATTCTATTATTCTGCTGTTCATAAAGCGGGTCGTGTTAGCCAGGCACCCGCTGCGGTGGTTACGTGACGCAGGCCTCCTTTGGCTGGAGCACCTCTCCTACGAGGCCAGGCTGAGAGAGTTGGGCTTGTTCAGTCTGGAGAAAAGAAGGCTGCGGGGAGACCTGATTGCGGCCTTTCAGTACCTAAAGGGGGCCTATAGGAAAGAGGGGGAAAATCTTTTTAGTAGGGCCAGCTGTGTTAGGACAAGGGGTAATGGTTTTAAACTAAATCAGGGTAGGTTTAGGCTAGATATAAGGAAAAAATTCTTTACAATGAGGGTGGTAAACCACTGGAACAGGTTGCCCAGAGAGGTAGTGGAGGCCCCATCCCTGGAAACATTCAAGGCCAGGTTGGATGGGGCTGTGAGCAGCCTGATCTAGTTAGCAGTGTCCCTGCTGACTGCAGGGGGGTTGGACTCGATGACCTCTAGGGGTCCCTTCCAACCCAAAACATTCTATGATTCTATTTGCGCTACCAGACGCCGCCGTCCTTCCTTCCTTACCCCTTGGCCATCCCACAGCGCATGACCTGGCCGAACTCGTCCCGGGCCCTGCAGTACGGCCTCAGGCAGTATTGCAAAGTGCACAAAGCGTTACCTCATTCATGTCACAAACAAATTTTGATGATTCTGAATAATCAATTACCCGACTTGGTACCGAGAAAATACATTTTATCTTGCACTAAATCTCTTTTCACTGGACAAGATTTTGTTTTGCTATGTAAAAATTAGCAGATCTCACGTTACTCCAACCACACTGCTTGTTGCCACAGCTGAGACAGAACAGACATCACAGATCTTTAGGCTTTAATATGACAGCAAAATAAGATTCCTGTCTGGCTGAAAACCTGATATGCCATACCACTGCCAAAGACACGGTAACCATCCTTTTGTTTTCTCACAAAGATGTAAGCTCACAGTCTACAATGCTCACCTCAAGGTTTCAAAGTGCATGAAATGTTAATAGATCTACAATTACAGTAACAGGCAAAGGCCACAACATTGACACCTTTTTTTTTTTTTTGCAGCTGTTGACAGGGTATATTTCATTAAATTTTCTTTTTTTGGGGGTGTGAAAGGGGCTCAAGAATAATAACATAAAGAATAATTACATTTAGTGGCACCAAAATGATCAGCTATTTTACTGTTCTGAGAGAGCCAGTTTTACTGAATGAGATGAAGAGGATTAAATAAAATTTCTCTGCAACCTACATCTTTGTTAAGTCCGCAGAAAGCGGTCGTGACTGAAGTGACCTGCGCAGATTCCCCGCCTTAGCCTCCGTATCCTCCGTTGTCAGTTCTTTGATTCTCTGTTGGATGTTCACACATCTGTTTTCCTTCTCAGCAGATGACTGGAGAAGCTCCGTATCCATCAAGGTACTGGGATTTTCTGAAGTAAACAAACTAATGTGTTTTTTAACACTACCTCTTACGAAATTAGTCTCTTTTTCCGAGGAAGCTGCGGGGCTTTCGCAGCCTACAAATGAAGACGTTTCCTTTTGATCCGGTCTTTTCCCCCCCTTATTAGTTCTGCTTTCGCTAGTGGCTTCATGGCTTCTTTCAGAACTGTGCGAGTGAGTCATTATTTCTGGTTTTGTCTCCATTTGTTCACTTTTAGGTATAAGCTTTGTTTCCCATATGTATTTGCCATTATTTAGAACGCCAATGTCCTGACTACTGCCCCTCAAATTTGTTTTAGAAGAACTACCTTTATTAAATTCAGTTTCTTCAGTTTTTGGCCCTGTTTCAGACTGATCATGACAGCCCACGTCAGTGAAAGAAACTACCGATACATTCTCCTTGCTTTCGTGAGATGAACAAGTCTTCTTGCAAGAAGAAAGATCTTTATGTTCAAACCTAGCTGTCAGGTCCATGGACAAAGGCCTTGGTTTTCTAACCCAGGATTTCTCTGTAGGAGATTTTTCCTCAGAAGCTTCCACGGTGCGATGCTTTTGATCTCTTAATGACTCCAGAAAAATAGCAGATACTGGTCTATGTTTTGGCCTTTGCTGCACATCAACAGAGAAATCAACTTTACTGTTGGTATTATTTGCATCATCATTGGTTTTCTCCCCTGGATGAACTTCATAAGCATCTTTCTTTTCACCAGTTTTGAGGGAGTTCCAAGAGACTGGTCTAAGACTGGAGGAAAGTGATATCTGCCTATGAAGAGACCCTTCAGGATTCCGGGATGTTTCAGACGGCTGAGGTTGTTTCTCCAGCTTCATATTGCACTGAAGCTCCTTTGTTTGCACAGTACTAAATACTCTGTGGTCATCAGCAGCCCTTTTTTCTTGGGCCAGGCTTACCTTCGATTGCTCTGTGCCCGCTGTCTCAAAAAGAATTACAGTATTTGTACTGGGACCAGTGTAGAAAGTCATGTTTGTGACTACTTCGCTGCCAGCCTTATTTTCATTTTCAATTACTTTCTGATCGACTAATGGAGGAACATTTCCACTTAATACTTTAACAGATGATGATGTTTCTTCAGTGGCCTTTCTAATAAGGCTGCTTGATCGGAAAGCTGGAATAGGTGGTTTTACATTTGCAAACGTATCTGAAGATTTCTCTTTAGAAAAAGGCTTTGGGAAAAGCCTTGGCCTTGATCCTAGCGATGGCATTGTTGCAGATCTCAAAGTACTCCCAAACTTGTTCTTCTCTTCAAGAGTTAGGGATGCTGAAGCCTCCTTTGTCTTGTTACTTGCATCGGAAAGCACACTTACATACACACGCTGCGATTTATCCTCGGTTCTGATTTCATTTAAGTCAGGTACTGTCGTCAAAGACGCCAAAGTAGAATTTATTTCTACTCTTGTTGCCATAGTTGTAATTACACATTCAACAGAATGGAAAAAATCCAACAAGAAAAAAGAATCTGCAAAAAAAGAAAGAAAATGCAAGTATTGGTGTAGAGTCAGCATGAACATCAAACAACATCATTCTAATTTACATTCATAAGGTAGCTAAAGTCAGATTATGGTGCCTCTCAGCTATGCTGTTTAAAGAGCGCATCACATAATGAAAGACATACTGTTCCTCCTCCTCTGAAAAACCAGCAAGAAACGCCATTATTCATCGATCCGGCCTAACAACCAAAGAATACATCACAAAACCTGCAAGAGCATCTGCACAGCACTAAGTTCCCATTAGCTGAGTAAGTTTCAAGGGTTGAGATACTTAAAAATAAAGAAATTAATTTCTTTTTTGAAGCATCCATCCATCCAACTCCTTTTTACAATATAAATAGCTGGCCAGATGCATTGAGTATGTACTTTCAAACTGACAAAACCATCAAGATTGGTGTGACTGAAAGCGTGATTTGTTATCTATTAGCTAAGGCCTACAATTAAACAGTGGAAATAAATGCATATTCTACAAATCTCCAAAAGCTTTGCTACCACTTACCGTAATTTGCATTTTCTGCTGCAAGCAATCTACCCAACCCGATTCACTTCTCATAGTGAAAACAAAATCTCGGCCGCCGAGATCACATTAAGAACAGGGGAAAGCGGTCACTGCAGCAACACTGATCAGACCCCTCCTGCAAATAAACAGAGAGCGTTCAGGTTCAGGTATGCACGTACCCAGATCTACACAGGTAATGCCACATGAGACAAAAACCCTGAGCATTTGAAGGAAAAAAAGCTGGCTCCCATTCTGAAGTATAAAGCCACCTGATTTAACTGTATAAAGCAAAAGAATGTTTCTTTTTCAAACGGTTATTAAGGAATCAACACGAAATTATCACCCAAAGCCCAAAAGGTGTAACTGAAAGGTGACGGGTGAATAACCTGGTCTGCACAACAGACAGACCGAATCTGAACACAGTTACAACCACATTTCACTGAGTCCTGTTTGCAAATTCAAGTGCTGCCAATCACTGGTTAAACATAGAGCTCTGCACTCCTCTAATCTCAATTACCGGAATTTACTTTCTGTTGTAAATCTCCCTTCTGTGACAACAGTATGGGAAGTGCTACCTGAGCAGCCGACCTTCACATGGCTGAGTTTCAATCAAAATACGACTTTTACCATGACAAAGCAGTTTTCCCAATATCTCACCGACAAAGGCAGGAGATTAGCTTGGCCTTTAATTATATCCTTACTGCAGAGATGAGGCAAAATCAGCAGCAAATAGACTTTCAGCAACAAAAATAATCTATTTCTTCCCTAATAAAAAGCATATTTAAAACTTTGTAGCAGGTGCAAGTGGCCACGTAAGGTTGGATGCATTTTTTTCCCCTTCAAAAGCTGTCATACTCTTAATTTTTAGGAAATTCATACTGTATTTCATAGTCTTTCACTCAGGGGCTCAATTTTGTGTTTGCCACCCTCTTGTCTACTTTTGGCAGCCTTTGGACTCCTCTCACCTGATCTGTTTTGGTGTGCATTTACCCTACAAATACGCCTATCTGGAGATTTTGTGGAATATGGAGCCCCCTGCATGTGAATATTAAAAAAACCCAGAATGTTGCCTTCCTGAGCCTGCAGTCTGGAAAAATGGTTATTTCACCTTCCGCTTCCCTTGAACAGACTAACGCCCCACTGGCACCACAAACTGCAGAGATTTATTTCTGTCCCTCGTGCTTACGCCTTCCTCTCTCAGGCAGGCTGATGAACTCTGCTTACCTTGCCCGTTCCCTTTCATCTTTCAATCCACTTGAAATTCTGGCTCAACGACTTACACGCTATGCTAGTCCCCTTCGAGTCCGCGACCTCTCCTTTCCAAAATAGTCACTAACCCGATCAGCTTATCAGAATCAATCTGTCCTTTCCACAATCTTACAGATCTTAATGAAATCGTCCTCCCTCTCCCATTCCTTATTCTAAGGAACGCCATCAAAATCCGATTAAGACGCTCTCACATTCCGAGGAGGTAAAGGTTTTGTGAAGAGCAGTTATACTCTAAAAGGAGAATGGGAACACTTGCTGAAAAAGGGCAACGCTAACAGGAAATACTGCAGAGCAAAAAATGAAGCTGTAAAACCAGCATCTGTCCTGCAGCGCTTGAGAACAGGCTTGCTCATACCACCCTGGAGTTCCCTGGAAAAGAAGAAGGGGGCACAGAGCTTCTTAAATGGAATAAAACTTGATCCTCAACGGAACGCAAGGTGGTGAGTACACAACGCGGCACATAATCCTTGCTAACAGCGTACAACTCATTTCTCCAGCCCACACTCCTCGACCACAGTTTACCCTTTCTGATGATATTTGTTCCGTAGTTTTATTACACTTCAGCTTTACCAGATCCCATGTTTTCCCCACACGATCTAGCAAAGTCACTTTTCAGCATTTAAATTCTTATTACCCTGATACCCCACAACAGATATGTGGCCCAAAAAAGACAAGTATTCAAAAAAGGAGGATAAAATATTTGGGGAAAGAAGTTATTGCCCAATTTTGGAAATTATAAAGCTCCTGGAACTTCAAAAAGCTGTATACATTTGATAAAGAGGAATCATGTTATCAGTACCACGTATAACATACAGTAGGCATTGCCTCTCAGTTTTGAAATACGCACCTTGGGTTTGATAAGCGCGCTTCTCTAACAAAACACTATCCAGTCAAGTTGGCATCATACAAAATTTGGGGCAATTTAAAAAAAATCAACTGTAAACTGAATTGCATGAGAATTTTGGATGCTATTAACACTTGGTGTTACTACTGTGATTGTACTACTACAATTGTAAATCCCTCACCGTCAGCTACAATATGATATTCCCCTCCCCTGACTTGCCCCTGCTCAGGGCCAGTTGCCCGAGCTGCATGTGTGGCCACCGAGCCGGCAGCGCTGCGCACGCTGCCACCCCGTCCTCAAAGCACCCAAAACCAAAACATGTTGTCACCTTTTCTGGGCACTGTCTCTCTTCATGCTCCCTAAGCTTCAGTCACGGTCCCCTCGCCTGTTCTGGACTGCATTCTGCATGCACAAATGGAAGTATAAATGGCACTGAAATCTCTTTTGAAATTCTTCCTGCTTTTAGCAAAAAGAAAGGTGCATGAAGGCCTGGCTCTTCCCCTGCTGCTCTTCTTCCTCAGCTCCAAAACAATCGCAACCCTGATGTTTCCTGGGTCAGGCTGAGCCCCTGCAGGGCGTTACAGAGATGCACACGCTGCTCCAGGCTCAGAGCGTTAAATTCTTAACGTCTTGAGGTGTTGTTTGGATTTTTTAATTAAACAATCTATCTTTGCAAAGATTATTAACGTTGCTTATTAGAAGTCAAAATGGGTTAGTCACTTCATAGTGTTATTTTGGCAAAAATCATACGGGAAGGGCTTTACCCAAAACACATCCTTTCTGCTCAGCGGTTGCCTGCCCTGCCCTGCCCACCAGCGGCACACAGGACTATTACTTACATCAGTGGTAATTCCTTTAAGCCTATTAGGACAACAGGAGCAGCAGCCTGCAGATAATTTCTCCACCATGAATCACGTGATTACTGCCAACTTCCTCGCTCGTAAATAAGAATGTTTTAAATGACACAAAGCAAAATGATCTATAATCTGTCCCTGAGCGTCACAGCAGATAAACAAGTCCATCTGTCCATTACAAGTCCATTTGTAAGGATGGAAAGCATAAAAATTCTGCAGAGAAAAACAATAGCTCTGCTATGAAAAAACCACCCAAACAAAAAAAATCCAGTTTATAAAATTGAAAACAAACAGAAAGCATGGCTCCGACAGTAAATAGCCGTGTCTGGTTAGACTAAGAATACTCCAGTAGGAAACTACCAAATAAACACAAGGGTTTCCTTCTTTAGATACAACTTTACCAGCAAATCTACCAGTATAAAAAATGACTCCCTTAGTGTCTAAGTGTCTTAAGTATCTCACTCTTTAAAAAACATTTTTATCTTTTTTTTTTCCCCCCTCCTCTCCTCACTGACCATATATTGGTCTCAGCCTACAGCAATTCATGCCGGTTATCCGAAGCAATCGTCCTGCTGCTTCCTACGCCACTTGCAGAGGTGCCGATAGGATCTGCTCTGCTAATTCTTATTTAATCCAATCACTCACTGTGCACGTATGGAAAAAAAGAATAACTTAACCTTATGTGTAAGAACATAAGACTTACCATAGGACAGTCAAAGTAACATGAAGGGGGGGAAAAAAAAAAAAAAACTCTTCTGAAACTTTTATAATGGAGTAGATCATGCAACTAAATCAGTAAAAAAAGGCTCTGTCTATTCTTGGATTTAAGCCTGATTCACGTTATTAGTACCGTCACTCACTGAAATGGGATCCATCAGTCGGATTTAAGAAGACATACAGGGCCTCTCAAAGAGAAAGATTAGCAAAAATACTGCCATACCAGCTCTAATATTTAAAAATATTCCTGGACAAATTTATTCACAAAGTAAGAATAAGCAATAAAACGCATTTAAATTACATTTTTCCAGATTCACAGTGAGAAGTTCAGTAGAACAAGTCACTTAATAATCAAAATTAACCGTTTGAGAGCTAAAAAATACATATTCCAAATCTCACAAGACAGGTATCTTGTGACCTGCAAAGCCCCACAGATCTTTAATACTAATATTCCAAAGCATTGCAAAATTTAAAATAGTCTTTCTCCATTCCCCATGTGCCAGCCTATTCGAAGCCTCCAGGGTTTTTATTTAAAAAGGACAAAGTACTGTTCTCTTGGATATTCTAGTCCAGTCCTGTCCCGAGGATGAAACACTCCACTCTGACATTTTCTCCTACTGCGGAGAAAGATTAGCATTTCGTTAAATAAAGTGCCCATCCTATAAATAGCAGCATTTACAAGCACATGTAAATCTCTAATTGCTATTGCCAGTACAATTGCATAACTATCACCACTTGTCAGAGCTTCGCTGAGAGCGAGACGGGCACTAAAGAACAGAAATATTTCCAACCCTCCTTCTGATTGTGCTGGCACCGCAGTACTAGAGGGACAACTTGACACCTTATATGTTAATACCTATTATTTTAATAATTTAAATATTCTAACCCACGTTACAAGGTAAGATAGTTAAAAGGGTAACAAATTATAAAGCACAACAAGCAAGTAGCTTCAGCAACTCAAACTGGCCCCACATCAGGCAATAACATTTATAGCAAACCAAAAATTGGATGTTAAATACACCGGCGTGTCCACGTAATGGACGATATAAATCTAAGATGGCATTCTTGATAGAGCAGGACAGCCCATTGGTTGAGACAACCATTCAGGAAAACACATTAATTTATGTTAAAATAGATTCAACAGCAAGACGCAACTGTCCATAACGAGATGGAAACGCACTGTGACAGCGGTGGGGCAGAGGGAGTCATCCCCCCAATTTCCTTGAATTTATGAGATGAAGATCAGTCTGGAGGGAATCATTTGTGTAAAAAAAAAAAAAAGTAATTGTCTGCTTCCGCAGTTGTCAGTGCCATAGAGTTTACATAACAACGTTTGGGTGTTACGCGTAGGAGTAACCAAACAGGATCAATCTATAAAAACGAGAGTCACCACTAGCGAGCAGTAACATCCTTGGCCCCGTCTGTCCGGCAGCGTGTCCGCACGTCGCTCAGCAAGAAAAGGTTATTTCTAGAAAAGCGTTTCAGAATCTCACCCTTCAGAAATGCCCAGTTTGATGCTGGATTACCAGCCTGCTTGTTCTTCCCCCCACGCAGTGCCGACAGACACGACGCCCGCCACCCCTCCTGCCCAGCAAGGTCTCTCCTCTGTAGCACGGAATGGTTTTAGAGGAAGAACCTGTGATTCTTCCCAGCAAAGAGAGACCCCTCCAAACATCACGCGTGACCATACTTTCCCCTGCATGGCCATCACATTTATTATCAATCCTCACCCATTTTCAGGATTTTCAGCTCTGAAAAGACCTTGAAAAAATTCTGGACTGTGAGTTTTGAGGGTTATTACCACCATTCTACAGACAATTAAGGACAACTACTTCTCTGTCAAGATAAACTTTGTTGAAAGCAGACTCTTGGCTAAGGTTTTTCCTCTTTGTACACCATTGCCAGTGTGTTCTCCTCAAGAGGTCCACCAGGAGCACACAGGCACGTTAGGCATTTCCTCTGACCTGTGCAACTCCTCATTACATCTCATTCTTCCATAATTTCATTCTCCACAACCCTCTCATTGACAGTTGCAGAGTAAACTCTTTTCCCTTCCAAGTTCCACAGAGGGTCTAATTTGTTTTCAAAGTCTCATGAGACCTAGCTAGAACAAATCCTAAACAAAGAAAAAAACACTTTGAAATGTTGGTGAATCATCATATTTGGTACCAGATGCTGTGTGCGCATCCTCGCCCGCCTGAGTCATCTTTTATTTCCAGCTAGCATTCTGCATGAGGGATTCCACCTGGCTCATTAGTGGGTGGGTATTTTCAGAAAGTCCAATTCTTTCAGTCATTGTCATCGAGAACAAAAGCAAAATCTTGATTTCTGCCAAGGGAGGCTGACATTCAGCAGGAACAGCACGAATTATTGGATAAGGCTGAAGTCAGGCTAAGAGCATGTTTGTGTGGAAGGTCAGTATTCCCAGCAGGCCTCGGAAAGCGCTGAGGCTTTGATGCTTATGCCATCAAACATTTGCTTTTGTGGTCAGCTTCAACTCCTGTTAATATTCTTTTAGGTTTCATCCTCATAAATGCGTTTCACCCACAAACAAGGCCTGCAAATAACTTCCCCCCATTATATGCAGTTCGGCGTGGGGGAAAAAAAAAAAAAAAGACATTCCAGAAACAATTGCATTGCATGCCTGATGAAATATTAATGATCAGCTTTGGCTACAAGCAAGAAAAATTGACTATGGAACTGAAAAAAGACAAAGAAGTCAAACCAAGGCTCTTAGAGGAGATGTTCAGTGGTTTCGGGCAGAACTCATCTCTACACAGTTCCCAAAGGCCAACAGGGTTACAGCCCTAACACAGCGGCGGGGGATACTTTAATTTGCAACCTGGCAAATTTCTCCTCAAACCTTTTCAGAATTGTTACAAAACTTCCTCCTGGTTGATTTGTAGGAACAACATGGTGGTCTTGTTGCAGGAAGCTGAACTTGATTTTTAACTGTATTTAAAATAAATCTTGATTAGAATAAGGGGTTTTTTTGCACAGATTCTAAAGGAACAGGGTTAATCCCTGGCTATGTCTTTTTCATATTCTTCTGCCGTACATCACAAATACGATGCAATTAATCACATACTGATGTATTTATATCTCCTTTGAGTGTATGGTCTCCATGACCTTGCTTTAGAAGAGGTGAAGTTTGGTTCATTATTGTTTCAGAAATACAACAAGTAGCTACTGATCCCTCTGAGGCAGGGCCACATTTTCTCTGGAGGCTCCAGCTTTGAGCGTGGATGCTCTCATTTGGCAGGCACACCATGGACGCGGCTGAAGGAGGGTAAGGAGATGGATGACCCAGCTGTCCGCAGCACAGACAGAAATACAGGACTGGTAAAAAAAACTTTGGCATTCTTCCATTTAATCCTCCCCTACAGAATACCATATTCAATACCATGTTTCAACAGTAAAAGGAGCTTAGAGACCACCCACACCTGAAAATATTTACTGTAATTGCACATACTTCTTGTCCTCTTGGCAGGACAGGAAGACAAAGGACAACTGTCTCCGATCTCAGAGCTGACAGGACACAGATTCTACCACTGGATTTTCTGTTCACTCACCGTACTTGCTGCCTTCAGAGGTACCAGCTGCTGCAAATGCTTTATAAGCAGCAACAACATTATTGGGACAGTTTCTTCCCAAAACACTGGTGAAAACACTACACGGACACCGACATTGAAACTATTCACTTTATGGAGCAAATGAGAAGTTAAAATAGCCCTCCGAAGATGCCTGCGGTAACCCACCTTGCTAAGCTCGCCAGCCAGTATGGGAATGAGCAAAGGGAATGAGAACTGCAGAGGTGCAACACTCCCGCTGCTCGGGAGGGATGGGTCTGCTCCTGACCCCAAGTGACACGCGAGTCAAAGTATCGAATGAAACAGAGCTGTGGGCTCTGGGTTATTAAAAAAAAAATCCACCTACTTGTTACAAAAATAGGCAAGTGCCTTCACAGAACTACTGCTTGCAAGCAAAGGCTATGAAGCCTTCAGAAATAAACCTGACACATCACCCTCTGCACCCAGGAAGGAATCAGAGGGAACGGCTCGTTTCATATAAACTGAGCTTCTGAAGGTCACTACACTACAGAAATAGCACGATGTGAGAAAACATTTCCTGCTTGCCTTTACGCGTGGCAGGTGCTTTTGTGTCAGAAGGCACTGGAAGAAAGGACAAAGCCCATAATCCTCTGATCTTCCTCTGCAAATTCTAACAGGATTTCCAGCACTGGAAAACGCATTTGTGACCCGGCCCGGTAAAGCGCCTTCAGAAAGCATAATCAGCTCGCGTTGCTCTGTGACTGACTTGGAATCTCTAGTACCAACTTACACATGCTATGTCTCTTATACATTTGTCCGATTGCTGAAAAAGGGATTAAGGTATTACCCTACGGAGAAAAGAACAAAGTAATTTCATCAAGACTTTACAAAAACCTGAGGCTACCAGCCTTGGAGCACTACCTTCATCAGGCTAGGAGACCACTTCAACAGTTTAATCAGGTGAAGAAAACCTGAACCCATAAAATGGAGGACAAAGGAAACAGAGTGATGGGATAGAAGACCAAAAAGAATCCTGACAGATTAAAAATTTTAGATATAGTTATAGGTAAGAATCTTCTCCAAGACAGAGCACCTGGGCAAAGCTAACCTGCACGGTTCCCGTGAGGATTACAGCTTTCCTCCTCTCTTCATCCTCAGGAGTTGGTCTCACCACGCAGGTCCAAAGCTAGCGGTCTCAGGCCACTGTACAGCTACTGCCAACAATTACTGAAGGGTAAAAACTAGCTGACCCTGGGAGAAGGTCTCCTGTATTAGTTTTATGCCTGTAGTTGTCTTGGAGGGTAGATTCCGAGCTGCACAATCCCTAGCTAAAGGACTCATTCACAAAAAGCACGTGCCACCTACAGTTGAAATACTTTGAATAAAGATGCTGTAATAGATTGTGCTGCTTCTAAGCTTTCACCCAGCTAAAAAGAAATTTGTCATTGCCTATTCTTGTTACAAGTGTTTACGTTCTGCTTCAGCTCTTAACAGCTCTACCATTTGATGTCTTCACTAGCTTATTTTCCACTTCTTTTCTTAAAAATAACAAGACTAAAAAGCTCCGTGTTCGACAGCTTTGGATTTTGCTGCTAACGACACATTTTCTTTCAATGCAGACAGCAAATACTGTCTAGCAGCAATTTCTCCGTTCAGTCCACCATTCTACTGTTCACATATTTGCGTTAGTCACAACAGAAGCATGTAGCCCAGCTTGGTCAACAAGCAACTACGCTCAAGCCCAAAATACCTGCCCCAAGCACCACTCTAGAGCAGCACAACGGGAGAAGGACACTCTGGACGGGCCCTGCTCTGAACAGGGGCTTGGAGCAGATGATTCCCAGGAACAGATTATTCTGTTCCGTGAAGAAATGAACAATTCCTAAGCCTGCTCCTCTAAATTACAGCAGCCCCTGCCTCAAAGATCAAGCTCACCACACAGCTGCACCGTGGCAGTACCTAGCTGAAGGGGACAGTAACGGTATGTCGCTGTTATCGTTGGGAAGGACAAGCGCTGTGACAACAGACTGACAGAGTTAGCATTAATAAAGAACACAGCTGGATCTCACTCGCCCCCATTCGTGTGCCAAGGCAGGCAGGTGGGCCCACGGAGCAGCGTTTAAAGGCTCTGCCAGCAGGGATGCCAAGTGCTGACACCAGAACGCCTCGCACCAAGCTCTGCTTCTCCAAGATTCAGCTCAGAATTGCCACAGAATGCAACTAGGTGTGCCAGGTACAAACATTTTAAAAAAAAAAAAAAAAAAAAAAGCCGCAGAAAATTGTGACTAAGGGCATTGCTAACAGCTGACAAGAACGTGGGTGGCAGCGCACGTACCGCTGCATTGCCTAGAGAGGGGGAAGCCCCTCCGTCCCCAGCGCCGGGTCTGCAGGCACAGGGCTGACTGGCACCGCCAAGACAAAGCCCAGCTCTGCTGACAAGCTCCCTTTTGTGTGCCAGCACCAGCAGATCCCGACACGCCTCTCTCGGATGTGTGAATACAGAGGAGTTTTTATGACTGAGCCTTTTCCATGTGTGGTCCCCATAACCCAAAAATATTTAAGGCAAAAGGGAGGGGAATAGTAGAATTTAAATTGGACTTGGGTTTCCATGTCATCGGCATCAACACTGGGGAAAATTTTCTGGTGTACTCAGCAACGGCCCAACCACACTGAACGTCCAACTTCAGCACCAGCTCTGCTAGGCCAACGTGGAAAATCCCAGTCTCTTAGCTGGTTTACCCAGCACTACATATGATGCAGGGTAGTCGGTTATCTGATAAAAACCCTCCTTTTCCCAACCTGTTGCTCCTATAACAGCAGTTCAAATGCTTTGCTTAAAAAATGATCCAATTTTGAACAAGCCAATTATTAACAATCTTCAACTGGCTTAGTTTTACTCTAGTTACGCCTTTCAGTATACAGAGGGAGCTATTAAAACTCAAAGGGACATGACCATCAGATTTACAATTTCCACTCACTTCCCCTAAATATTGAAAAAATGACTAGACTAGCAAGAGATGGGTGGATCTATTTTGAGTCAAATAAAATACTGTTATAAAACTTGGTGGCATTTATTACTCTCTGGGCCAAAATCCCTTATGTCATCCTCTGCTCTACAAAACAATTACGTACTTTGAAATTAATCTTTTTGCCCCTCAGGTTGTTAACAATTTTCAGACAGCTCTTTGATCTCTGCCTTTTATGCTCAACACAGCACTAATTTGGGTAGGACACATTACTGCAGCAGGGTGCTGCCTCCTGTCAGGCATCAATAACCTGCCCCAAGCTGCATACCCATTAAAAAGCTGCTGTGTCGAGAATGCTTTATGTGCCAGAGGAGCTACTGCTTCTACCTCCATGATCAGGCTCCCATTTTTCCTTCAGTGGTCACCAATAGCTTTTCTCATGTGCAGGAAACAGTCTAAGGATTTTTTTCCCCCCCACCAATGCAATTACCCAGTTGAGGAACACCGGATGCTTCTGCTCACTTGTACGTATGATTCTTTTGTTACCTGCTAGCAGGTTATCGTTGTCAGCGATCCACAAAGGAGTTCCCTCTTCCTCCAGAAGTGATGCCAATTGAACACAGCCTCAGAGAGTCCTGTGTGACTGTGAGGAACCAAGGCAGCGATGCTTCCTTTCCTCCCGTTCGTGAACAGAAGCCAAGAACTCTGACAGTGCAAAGCCCGCACGTGCACGTTAGCCATCATTTACTACCTTGCTCTTCAGAAACACAATGTTATTCAGCAAAATCGAGGCCGGTAATGAGGTCAACATGCTATCTAGAAGCTTTATGACTACAAAAACAATCCCCTCCATCTGCCTATATGCTTGAGGCACAGAGAGGGGAAAATTGCCTATTAATTGAAAGGCAGCGGTTCAGACACTTAAAATGTTAACATTTTTATTGAGGGCAGAAGAAAAAAAAAAAAGTAATAGAAGTGTGAACAAAACGGCACTGAAATCCAAACCGTGGAGGCACTGAGAACCTGGAAGTGCCTGGCTGTGAACAAACACTCGTGTGGCGCACACACCCGCATCCGGCACGCCGGGCTAACAGGGGCGCGGAGGGGTGGCCAAGGAAAGCCTAAGGGGCTACTTAAGTGACATTCACAAGTTTGAGCACACAAGTGCATTTTTGACCACAAGTGAACAGTGTTTTTTTTAAACCTTCCGGGAAGTTTTAAGCACAGAAGCCACAGGAATAACACATCAAAATGAAGATAAGAGTAGCATAAAAACACTTTAAAAAAAAAAAAACAACGCAGGCACTGTCAAAAAGAATACATGTTACAGTGTAGAGATCACCTACATTTTAAGGCTGGGTAATAATGAATAGCTGACATGGGCGTATTTTGGAGCTCACAAAAATTAGCAGGAATGAGAGATCACAGGTGTGTTCTCAGCAATTCACCCAGACCTGAGAACACACACATGAGCACTCGCTTGCCTGTGAGCATCCAGACCGAGAAGCTTCCCTCGAATCACCCCCACCTAACCGGTATTCCACTCACACTGGTATTACAGCAGCCCCAGCAACTGAGCCGAATTTCTCAGCGCATATCCAAAGAAGGGATTTTAACAGCATTTTAGTAACCTGAGAATGATCCCACAGTGAACTTAGACACATCATCTTTCCAAAGTTATTACAAAGAAGGTTCCTTTGAATGAAATCTAATCTGGAACAAAACCAGAATAGACCGAGTTCTCCCAGTTCCCCACCTCTGTCCATTCCTGCCCCTAGGAAGCCACAGAGCGAAGCGTGACTAACTGACCTGGGTTTACCTTCGCTGCTAATACCACTGGATGCCTCTGGAAGGCACAAGACACGTTCACCAACTTCCAAGAGGCACGTTAAGTCCTGCACCTACCGGGGAATCTGCTGAGCTGACTCCCTCGCTGGCCTTTTTGGGGCAGATCTGCAAGTTCAAACAGTGACACGATGCTGTCATGACCACAACAGGTAACTGACACTGGAGCCCGAATTTCTGCAGGAGGAATCCCAGCTGAATCAAACCACTTACAGAACAGGAGCCATGCCGATCCAAGGAGCTGAATGTTAAGGCCAACTCTATCTTGGGCTTCCTCAAGTCAGTGGCAAACCTGGGAAGCGACATCAGAGATCCACAGATCCCAGTGAGACAGCAGCCAGCGGAGGATGCTTCACAAGTGACGTAAGCACACAATCTCATTTCTTTGCAGTAGTTCAGCCACTTGATGAGCCCACAGCAGACCAGCTGCCTGCTCAGTGAAGACGACTGGCTGATTTTTTTAATTTCATCACCTACTCACCCACCAGCATACCATGGACAAAAGATACAGCTGAACTACCAGACACAAACTCTGTGCAGGAATCGCACTGATTAACCCGAGTTCCCTTCCCCAGAAGTCTTCAGGTTCAAGAGCCAAAGTGATAAAAATCAGGGTGAAAAAAACAAAAACCAGATATACAGGATGGGAGGAGATCTACCTGACCCAAACTGCCCAATGTCCAGGCAGCACGTGACCTGTTTGTTTTGCAGCAAAAAGAGAAACCCTACAGATTTTGATGCCTAATAAAAGCCAGTCCAACTTATTATTAACAGTCTTGTACATTGGTTTAAAGCCAATATTGGTTAAACGGTTATAAACAACCTTCTGTTAATTATGTAGTTTAAAATATACGCTGATGCCTCAGCAAGTTTTTTACTCCAGGCTCCTCTCCGGTACACTCTCCAGCCATAATCAAGAGCAGGGCCATTGAACCTGGCCAAGAGTACATTCTCCAGTTACTCGTGGAAGACAAGTTCAGGTATTGACCCTCTCCCTGTTTCGTTAGCAGTTACCATCCCTGGTCTCAAACAGGCCGTGGCCACCACGCTCGAAGCACTGCCAGGCACAGGGACTGCCCCCCCAAGCAGGAGCAGCTGAGCAAGAAGCTGCCAGACGGCCACGTGCCCAAATGCCATCCTTTGCCTTCCAATATGGGCTGTTCTCAGTTTTAAAGCTCTCCAGATGCTAACCTGCCATCTGCTTCATTACTTCTTTCTCCACACTCCTGAAAATGTTCTCAAAATGCTGGGTTTAGGTGCCCCTCCCACATTCACAGGTTTTTTCCACACTCCCATCAGCAACCCAGTCCTGGTGGAACCAGTGTAATTACCAAGATGCCAAGATGCAGATCTCCAGAACAGGGTTGCCTCACAGTATTTGAAGGAGCCAACATAAGCAGAAAATGGAGCAGGCCACAGTTTATAAAGGTTTTAAAAGCAGGGAAAAAATCCAGACTACAGCAGCCCTGAGCAGGAGGCAGGCAGGAAAGCAGAAGTCGCCCTGCCCCGAGAACCTGTGGGAAGGCTCCAACTGTCCCGAGGTGCAAAGATGCTTCTAATTCATCGGGAGCGGCGCCACCGAGCTCAGCTCCCCAGCGTTATTAGAAAGGACGTAGCAGGCATAAGAGCATCATCATTTCGACAGCCAAGCTGAACAGAAAAGATTACAAGATCCTTAAGCTCAAAGTAAACACTTTCAGCATCTGTAAAGGCAGCATTTTGGAAGTGTACTAATCTGGAATTAAAGCTGTTACATTAATTATTTTTTTTTTAAATTAAATTTGATGGAGCTGAGACGAGACTTTTGGAGACAACTTGAAAAATACACTAACCTGCTCCTTAGAGAGCCAAGCTTGTGCAAAAACCATCTTAGTCAACCATACACCTACAGCTCCCCCAAAAAATGGATTCAAAATTAACTGCTTTGTACCTTGTGTGCAACAGTCCAACACCAACACACACAACACCCTGTGTGATCATTACATGTATATCACATACGCTTTCACGCACTACAAGTAATCTGTAGAGATACTACACATGCTGGTTAGGAAACAGCACTAATACACATTCCTAGTATTGAAGGCCAAATATGAGAGGAAAGGCTTGGTATTGTTTGTAAGAGGTGCCAGTAACGGGACCCCAGTTACACATCTGCTTCCGCTACACACTCCCGTTTCATATTTGCACACACATGAAGAATGAATCCCACCATTACAGACACTAGGCTACCCTAGCCTTTTCATCCAACATACAGTGCCCTTCGGGAGAGCAAAATACATATTTCATCTTAAACAAGGCTCTCCATCAAGCTATCACCTCCTTAGATTTCACCTTCATGCACAAGCACCAGCACGACAGCGACGCTATTTAAGCGAGTACTTAAAGAACTCCACACAAACCGAGGTCTGCAGACACCTTTCTTGAATGCGATTACAACAGCGTACGAGAAAGCTTCTCCATGTCAGAACTAACCCTCTGTACCCCAAGCGCAGAGCAAAGGCTCTGATGGAATCTGCAAGCACTGCAGAAGCAAAAGGAAGCACAATTCCAATATGTTTAACAACTGAATTAGCATAATGCTCACCACGCAGAAACCAGTTTCCCCTGACCTTCTTGAAATGCTGATCTGTAACTATCGATGAGTCTTTCCTAAGTGTACTGCGATTCAACTACATTAAGGAAGAAGTCAAGAAAACATCCGTTGCCCTGTCAAGTTTAGTGAGAATAGGTCAGACACGCAGAAACCTCTCCCGCAGCCTCACACAACCACGTAGCAACAGTGAAGCATCCCTTTGCTACTCGGGAAAACTGGATTTAAGAGAGTAAGAAAAGATCTGAAGTTGTATGAGAAACTCTACTGTGATCAAATCAATCTCTCCTTCGCAAGCAGTAACCTCAGAGAGCTGCAGTGATTTTTTAAAAAAAAAAAAAAAAATTAATTTTGTGAATAACAAACTGAACATTACAACGACTAGTAAGAATTACGAGATACATACATTCAAACGTGGTTTAGAAATAGTATTTGCATACATCAAGAGATCTGGTTTCTTGGACATAACTGTTCTCGTAGGCTCGAATGTGCAAAAGAAAAACCCCGTATCATTTGTACGTGCTCACTGCAAGAACAGGATATTTAGGTAAGTCTGCAACCACCATGTTGCTTAAAACATTCTAAGGCAGATTATACTAATATCTGACATTTAAGAGCGCCAACACAGTAAGAGCACTGTTTGACAACAAACAATAAAAATGACATTTCCTGTAAGGTCTCTCAGTAAAGGAACGAGCCAGCAGAGCTGCACGACTTCAGCATTAACGCCCGGTTTAGAAAGGCATCCGCGCTCATCTTGTTCAATGAAGAATTCTGAGCGTTCTCATGAAAACTCAAACACAATTATGGCGGCCAAAAATTCCAACCCTGTTTAAAACGTATCATGGCTTTGCTGGGCCGAATGCTTTCGTTACGGATGAGACAGCTTTGCCCATCGAAAGCCTTGTATGGTTGAGCATACTTGCAGCAGATAAACATCCCTCTCAAATTTTGGCACAACTCGCTCCCTACCAAGAGTTACTGATACTATGGCTGAATTGAAAACGCAGCCAGACTTAATCCAAGCTGAAGTCTGAGCTCATTAGAAGAACGGAATAAAGACAAACTTAAATTCCATTTCTATTTATGTCTTTCAAATTCTCATCAACACTGCAAAATAAAGATCATCCTTGTTTTACAACAGGAGGAATAACAAGTTTTAGAACTTCACTTGTATTAATATCCCTTCTTGAAAGGCATAGAAAGCATGTTTTTAACCAACACTAAGACCAGAAAAAACAGTCACTATGAAAATATAAACAGAAGGGTCTGATGTGTATGGCAACAGCATCATTCGCATCAGCATACACACACACAAATATTCATATTTTTATGTATTTCACTAAAATCCCAGCAGCTTTTTACTCTTAGAAACTATGAAGGGCAAAATTCTTTTTAACTACTAGAATTAAAGAAAAACTAACGAAATAAAGCATTAGCACCTTCACTTCTTCACCTCTTCTCCCATGTGCGCAACCTAGGCATTTTAGATTTAAACAACAAAAGCGCAGCTCATTTCTTTCTCCTCTATTTTTGCCATCCATCTTTTCTGCATCCCAGGGCTGCCTCTGCTGCAAATTTAAAGTTCTCGATTCCTGGGCTGGCCTAGCTCAAAGCGCGCACGCTCTTCCCAGCCATGCCAGAGCTCTGCAGACTTGGCTGCCGAACTGTAACTGGGTCAAGCCTGTAGCTGGAGTTCGCAGGGCACTCGGCTCGTGGCAATTTTCTCCCCAGCCCCCAAGCAAATTAACGGGGTATTTTGACCTGGAAAAAGAAAGACTTAGATCTCCTACCACCCCACATGAAGGCTTACACTAATTCTGTAAAATAAGACAAGTAAAAATCACACCAAAGATAGAGACGTTTGTATGCTGCATCCATGCGCTCTTTAAAGGAACTGCTGGAACGCTTTTTCCCTCTCCGTGAGCACTCTGTAGATAACAATTCAATTGCTGCAGGTTTGGTTATCTTTTTCTACTTGTTACAGCAGGCTAATGACCATCCTGACTCATAATTACCACAACAGTAAGAAGCTTTCAGTTCTCACCCTGCTGCAAGTCCAACACTTATCTTCTTTCAGGCATGGAACAGCTTTGTTATAGCCCAAAACTGAAAGTTTTGGCACTTCATTCTGATAAGAACTTCTAATGAACAGCTCTGTAAGCGGCTTTAAAGCAGTCCCCCGTAAAGATTTCCCCCTTCAATGTTTAAGCGCACGTTCATAGGACAGGACTGGAAACAAAACCAAGCAATGTTTTGGATAATAATCCTCTGTACTCCTGGACTGCTCAAATTGCATCACCACAATCACGCAAGCCTAAGAAAAAATTCATTTCCTCTCCTGGAGCATGTTTTGTAGCAATGAAGAGTATAAAAAAAAAATTTAACTCCCATTGTTAATACAAATTTTCACAGTTCCTGAATACCTTACAATGACGTTGAAACAATCTCCTATTTATACAGATGCACTGAAAAATAACCCCAGCTTGGAAAGCTGTCTGAAGGCTTTCTTGCCTGCAGAAGTTCCAGCGTTACACGTTTCATAATACATAATAATAATATATATTACAGACAGAACAAACCAAAGACAGAGGCGAGAAAATAAGCTACCTTGATTTCAGAAAGCAATCTAATGACTAAGCTGTTTACAGCAGTATTCTTCTGTTAAGAGCCTCGATTATTTAAGCCTAGGCCTGAGGAAAATCATCATCCAGTAGACCTACATACCCCTTTCTGATCAGACATTCAGGTCATACCAGCCTAAACTGATATCCAGTCATGAGAGGGGGAAAAAAAAAAAGAGAGAGAGAGAGAGAGAGAGAGAGAGAAACATTATGAATTTCTTTTAACCAAGAGCTGCAAAAAGACCGAATAGTCATCATACTAAATTAAGTGTTTTGCCAAAACTCAGTACCCAGAAATTGTTTTTCCTGCCACTTAACAGAACCTAAGATATGCAAAGTCCACTGTGGACAAACCTGTTTCACCCACAGAATCCCATTCAAGGCAAACAGTAATTGACTTGCTATGGTTGTGATTTGGTACCCTGTTTTCTTTTTTTAAAAGTATTACTAGAGCACAGCTTCAAAAGAAAGGCCTGAGAGTTCAGACAAAAGTTTAGGTATGCTCTTCAGACTTACAGAAAGCCAGTCAAGGAAAAGAAAGCAGACAACGTCTTCCACCTTTCAATCCAGTGAGTACCCCCTCAGAATCTGCTCCTTACAGTCATGGCTCTCTGGAAGCACCTACATGGGCAACCCGGCAGCAAAATTCCTGTACGTTTTTAGGAAAAGTCTGCACGTTCAACTGCACAGGGCAGGCACACCTAGAGTTCAGCAAGCAGGATGTCTTCTGGTTAAACTGTTAAATCTACCAGCTCTGCGGTCATTCAGAAGGTTGTGATTAGGATTCAAGACTAGTTTGCCGCGGAGGGAATTCCACAGCGCCCCAACGCTATTATTCCGGTCTCTTTGGCTGCAAACTCACGACAACCACGCGGTGGTTTGCACTGCAAAGGCTACTACTGCAACCAGGGAGCCTTCACTTCAATAGATTTCTGAGGCAACAGCAAAAAGTTTGTGGCTTTTTCCATATGATGTCTTTGGGTGAATCCTACCTACAAAACAAAACACACACCTAAAACATTGCAACATTCTCAGGTTCTAGTCACCCTGGTGCATCAAACACAACCAAGTGATACAGATTGTGCTCACAGCATCACTGCAAGCTTCGTGCCTGGGCTTGCAGGATTAAGCAGTTTACTTCAGTCTCGCTTTTACAAACAGCCCACTGAGTACGGTACGATCTCCCATTCCATGAACGTCTCTTTAAAGTATTGAACAGACATAGTACTTTCCTCCCAAAAGCTGCCTGCTACTTAAGAATTGAAGAAGAAGCCTCAAAAGGCCATGACTGCGTTAAGAAATTAATTAATAACATAAATTAGCAGAAAACCTAAGATACCTAATACCTCCCTACAACCAACAGCATCATGTAAATTTACCAAGCTATGGAAGTGAAAGACTTCCAACTAGCATTATTCATGTCCTATAAAAAGCTTGAAAGAGTTTGAAAATAATAAAAGAACAGTGACATTACATGTAACTGGATGCAGAACATTCAAAACTTGCATTTAGCCATGCATGCGCACACCCACCCCTTTTACTAGCCACATTTTTAAATAACTACACAACACACAACTCAGCATGATGAACTCATTTGCCAAAGGAAACTTCCCCTGGCTAGCAAGCAGCACCAAGTTATCAATTCCTGTGGCGTATCAATCCCAGAAAAGATACCAAGTCTTTGGATACCTGTGATTCTGTGATTAGAGTCTCCTCAAGAAGAAACCAGCACAAGTTTTAAACACATGAGCAGCCATAGGTATGAGAGGGGTAGTTTTCTGCAGCCACAACTGTACCATGTCCCTAACTGACATGCTCAGAATAATCCTCTCAAATACGATCCCAAGTCCTGTGCCCTGATCTGCAGAGTATTCCCCACAAGCACCGCTATATTGAAATTTTCAAGATTATGGGAAGTTTTCTTACCACTATCTAAAGACTCATCATGGACAGGAGAAAAATCATCGGGGGTTCTAGCAACTTGATTCTGATGATACTTGGAAAAGCTACCAGAAGAGAGAAAGCTTCATGATGAAAGATTAAAGACTAATCCTGAGGAAAGGACTAGGCAGCGAACACAGCAACACATTCTTCACCAAAGACAGTGCTCATTTTTTACTTTACAGTGCCCAAGCACGTGTGAAAGAAAAAGCGAGGTGACAGGACTGGTTTCACAATTATCTGGTAGCCAGAGAAACAGAAGCACTGAATGGAGCAGAGTCCAGGACAACACCCAAGCAAAAATCACAGAGCCATGCAAAGAATCCCGGGAGGTGGAATGCCCAAGCTCTCCATCTGCCTTCCACCTGGGACCTGCTGGCCAGGGCTTGCTTCTTTCACAGGTGGTGGGAATTTTATATTCAGTCCACAGAGCAGCAAGGGCTGGCAAACTTTTCAGAATTAGTCCTCAGAGGCTGAAATTCTTTCTTTCAATAAAATCTATTTCCAAGTTGTAACTGTTTGGTTTGGGTGTTGGTTTTGTTTTTTTTTTCCTTTGGGAGAAATCAGGCATCCAGGAAGCACATTACTACTGCCAGAGGAGTCTGCAGACGCACAAGGGGCCCAATTAGCATCCAAGATGACAGTGCTACATATGGTTGGAAACAGTATTTAAAAGAAAAAAAATCCCAAATGACAGAATCATCACTACACATAGTTCTCAGTATGATCAGAGGTAATAAATTGTGTAATCATCAGCCATTAAACTCTTCCCAATACCCTGCTATCTAGTCAGTTAAGAGCCCAGGTCAGGAGAAACGTAGCTGGGTACTCTGCCCTTTCTCCTCTAGGCAGAAGATAGGCAGCCACTAGAACTGCAGCGTGAGCACAAACCTCGGTCACGTTCACATCGGTTACTACCATATATAAAATGAGACAGTAAAAAATTACAAATGCAAGTATTTGAGCTAGAAAACCGTCCTAGCTTTTGCCTTCTCTTAGGGACTTTCCATACCATGACACTCTAGAGTCAGGTTTTCCTATGTCTTATATATTCTGAAAAAGAAGTATTTAGCTTAGAATTAGTTCAGGGCATCATCTGAAAGAGAACAGACTAAAGTGTACCAGTGTATTTTTAACAAACTCTACACCTATCAAAAGCAAATTACAGGCTATGTCTTTTATTTAGATAGGACTCCTGCCTCTCTAATTATTCTAAAGTAGACAGGCTTTATAGATTTACTTGCTAATAAATATCCTTGACAACTTTTAGAGAAAAAGGTATAGCATACAGTGAAGAAAATCCTACAAAAAAAAAAAGTTTACAAATTCTTGAAAGATTTTTGGGGAAAAGTCTTTACCGGGCTTAAGCTGCCAGGCAACTTTATCAGCATTTCTACCGTACATGGTTTCCCTACCACACCCTAAAAATGTCACAGGAAAACAAATTAAAAACGGTTATTTTCATGTGGTTGTTAAAAAGATGCAAAGCCTTCCAATTTATGGCAGAGAGACAAGGAAAAGAAAATACCAAGAACCTTCAATTCTGGCAAAAAGTACCTCTGAAGCAGCTAAACAACTTCACAGTTACCCTGGAAACATAGTTTACCTCTTCAGCCTACCATGAAAATTGCCTGCAATTACCACAATGGAATAAAGCATCAGTTTTGACAAAATATCAACTGCTATATGCTGCAATTCCTTTAACTCGGTACCAATATTTTATCATGAGCAATACTTTATCTTGAATAGAATTATATTACTGAACTCTGAAGAATCAAATCTGTAGGTATAATAAAAGGTTACGATATCTCATAATGGCATAGAAGAGCTCCGCCATCTGCCAAGCGTGATTTCCCTTAATCCCATTCCTCACACACAGATCAAAATCACGCGGATTACGCCACAGAAATAGAAGTCAAGTCAATACCTGAATCCACAAGATTAATCTCCTACCTTCAGACGGGAGAAACGCAAGAACAGGAGCAACACTGCAAACAGCCTCAGGAAGGCAAAGCTTTTTACACGACTCGATGCAATACCACGCAGGAAACAAAGTGATTTCACAGATAGGCTTTCAGAATCCCGATTTCGCTCCCTCCCAGATCCAAGCGCGGAACTCCATGCAAATTCAGGGAATTGGGAACTGACCTCCATGTGATCTTTTGGATGGGCTATTTCCACCCATAAGCAGAACTCCACATCCACACATAAATCACTTACATTTGGAGTTCGGAAGACAAACGGACAAGTGAGTTGCATAACAGAAGAAAGCAATACAAATCTGCCCACCCAAATGTCAGACAGGCTTCTAAAATAAAAACAGATACACACGCAGGGGCTGATACGCCAACAAGCGAAGGTACGCGCATCCGCAATTACAAAGAACCAGCACCATGACCTTAAACTGGCACTTAAAACTAAGCCTAGAGAGCAGATACGTTTCCTAAAGTCTAAGGCATAAGAGAGTCACATACCGCACTTCTGAAACGCCCGTGTCCCTTCTTGCAGACTGCTGTTAACCCAAGCAGGAGTCGGCAGGGCTGTAAACTCTGGGCGGGGAGAGAGAGGAGGGCATCTTTATTTGTACATTTAAGAATGCCAAGCACATTATCATCACTAATCCGGGGGGAGGGGGGGGGGACGGGGGGGGACGGGACACAGAACGAATTGCAGCGTTTACAAAAGTCATCTTGGATTACAAAAATAAGGCTCCTACCCTCAGGGCTCGCCAGCAGGACAGGCTCTACCCAGGAACCATCAAAATCACCTATAAACCGCCGGCAAGATGCGAAATTTCAGGCGGCTGAATTAAAAACCACACAGACGCAGGGGGCGAGGACTCCCGACTTCTCCCCCCTCGCCCTTGGCTCTGACGCAGTAAAAAACCGGCGGCGAGGCCATCCTCAACACCACCCTGACGGACCCCACACACACACACATACACACCGAGCCCTGGGGCCTCCGGGATCCCCGTGTGGCGTCCCCGAGGGAACCGGGAGCCGCCCGGGGGCCCCTCGCCGTCCCCGGGGGAAGGCGGGGGGGGGGGCCCTCAGGGTGAGGGAACCGGACCCGCCCGGTACCTCAGCGGGCCGGGCCGCCTTTGTCCCGCCACCAGCAGCGCGGTTCCGCGCCCCTCACCTCACTTACCCTGACGGGGGAGCGGCTCGTTCCTCAGAGGAACCGAAGCGGGAACGGCGCCGGGCTCCGCCGCAACGGGGAAGTTGTTGGAAGTAAAGTTTTGAGGACGGCGGAGCCCAGCGGCCTGGCCCGCCTGAGGTGATCGGCGGCCGGGCACGGCCGGACACCCCCACCCGCGGAGGCGGGGCGGGAGGGGGCGGAGCGGGGGCCGCCCCTCCGCGCTCCCCCGGGGGCGAGGGGCTGCCGGGGGCAGCGGGAGGGCCGAGGAAGGGGAAGCGGGGGGGGGGGGGGGGGGCCGCGCCGGGGGTGCCCCGCTTCGCTCCCGGGTTGCGGGAGCCGCCGGCCCTTCCGCGCCGCGGGGCGGATCCGGTCCCTTCACCCCCCGGCGCCAGGAGCCGCCGCAGCCCGGCCCGGCCCCGCGGGAAGCGCCTCTGTTGCCATGGCGACCGCGCGGCTCCGCCGGGATGGGCGGGGCCTCGCGGGCGCGGCCCGGCGGCCGTTCGGGGGTGGCTCCGCCCCC